>BMAO01024148.1:0-108149 GCA_019973975.1 Trichonephila clavata
TGCTCAGTGCTGTTGTTTTGAAGTAATTTATTCAAGATGTTACCCAAGTTCAAAAAGAATAATATATTTCTAGAACTATAACCTTTTTTAAAGCTCATATATAAGAAATGCCATTTCTCTTAAATAGAAAATATTTCGATATACGTATGTAGAAGTTTCTTTATCTTCTTTATTTTCTCTTTATTTTTAATCCTCTCACTTTCATACCCGGCGTATAACGCTCACTCTCAAACTTCGATCTTATTTTCTGTGTTGAAAGTGCGCTTTATACGCCGGATATTACGGAAACTAAAATGTAAAATTATAGCTATATTTTTTTTAATTACTAATTTTATTGTGATATTTATAAATGTATTGTAATTATTTTTTAAATTTGAGTAACATATTTTAAAAGAATTGTTACAATAGTTTTCCCTGAGTGAAAAAGAAATAATACATGACTGGATTATGTAAAATACATTTTTAATTATAACAAGTATGACATTATCACGGCATGATAAAAAGAACGGCTATAATGAGGATGTGTATGGATTACAACACATTAATGAGAAAGTTAATGGACTTTCATTCGTTTTGAGAGAGCCTGTACAAGGCTTAATAATCACGTAAGACACATTTAAGTACAAAACTATGGAAGTAGCAAAAGCAAATAAGCTTTTACCTTTTGCCAAAGTATTTAATGATAATATATTTCTATTCAGTTCGTTATAGTAAAAGTTACATATATCTCATTAATTTTTATTACAAAAACAAAGAATTGTCTGTATAATATGTTGTGAACTCTGATACGTTGCTGTTAGTTAAGCCTTGAGAGATTTAGTTGTTATTTATCGTTTGCTCATATTTGTTTGTGGTGAAAATTTTTTAGAATTCAATACGCTTTGAGATATATCGTTTGTGGTTTCTATGTAACGGAATTTGTGCGAGTGAAATAAAATGATTACAATCTGTTTTGATTGATAAAATTGATGTCTTCTATTCCGGTTTTTTTTCTACAATTTATATTTATCTCAGCTTCAATACAACAAGTCAAACAGCAATAACATATTTACCAGAAAACATTCATAAAAATGAATGATTATAAATATTATTATAGAAAAAAAATTTAAGAGGTTTTTTCCCCAAATTATTCAGAATGGGGTAACAAAGAAATGGTGGCTTCTTACTCATGGCATCATTCTGCTTGATAACATAGCTAGCGAATATATGATAATATTTAACATGTTGCAATGTTGTTTTCAGTTTATTTGATCTTTTTATACGTAATATTTCTATATCTTAACCCTTCATAAGACCATAATCAGTATATTTCCTACCAAAAGTAAGTTTTAAATATCCGTGGGAAGCTATTTTCCCATCTATGATTTGGTGCTCTTTGCACTTCGACAAGCACGGCAACTGATGTGTGGATTTTCAAGCCACGAGTGTAAAGGGAGGCATGCAAATTTCCTGAGCAGCAAAAAAATCGTTCTGGATGACGTACGATTGATTAAATTTGGTGATCATACATCAAAACTTGACAAAAAAAAACAACATCTTGACGTTGCCATTTGTATTCTAACAAAGCACTTGGGAATAAAAAACGTTTGTACTGCTTACAATGCCCCACTATGCTTGTGATGTGTGTGTGTGTGTATTGATCCTGTTTTCTGAAATTCCATAGAAAGTAATATGCACAAATTCTTAAGTTTTTTTAAATACGAAATGTATTAGATTAATACCTCCCTCAGTATATTTCAGTATTTATGAAGTATTTCTTTTATAAATATCATACAATGCGATATGAAAAGAAATGCAAAACGTAAGATGTCCTACCCAGTGGCGTAAACAGAGAAAATAAGCCTCCCCCCCCCTGCAAAGTCAAGTTTTGGGCCCCAAGCTGGATCTTACTGAGGATTGCAAGGCCATAACATAACACAGGCTTTGGGCCCCCTAGAACTTACACCTTTAAGATCACGCTTAAAGCAAAACCTAAGAAATAAACATAATAATAATAGCCACAAATATATTAATATCAAATAATGCATTTATTATCAAACAATTCAAAATATACTAAAAAATAAAATATGTACATCTAAAGTTAATTCTTCTAGTTATAGTCAGTAGAGAAGACTTATAGTCTGCATAATGTCAACCAATCTTGAATATTTCGGTAAAAATTACAATTCCCAAAATGTCTTGGTGGTCTACCGGCCGATCGACTTAATGCTCATTCAGATTATAAAGGGTTAAAAGTACCCTGATGGATAAAAAACAGCGCAATACAAAGGACACATTACTCGATGGAAAAAAAAAACCTTGCCACTAAGCAATCATGATTCTATTAAGAGCAACGGAAGAACTTCTTTTCGACCAAAAAGAAGTTTAAAAAAACAAGGAATTATAGAAAAATGTTTTGCGAAATAAAAAAAAAAATCCATTCTAATGTTTCTAAAAAAGAAATAATCGCCTTTCTTACATAAAAGACTAAAAATTTCAAGCATCATAAATCTACGTATTTACATACATCAAACACAGAAGCTACTTGTTAATGTTATTTGATGTATTACAATAAAAATCATAATAGAAATGATGATCGAACTTTTATCTACTCGTGTTAGAAAGTAGGACAAATTTCACGGCTCGTTTCATCTAAACTTTTATAGATATCTTTTAGAAAACCTCACTGTACGCACACATGGGGTTTAATTGCCGAAATGTAAACAGCAGGTGTTTAGCCCATTCATAACAATGATTTGCCCTTCAGCACCAATGCAGATGCGACTCTTTCGGTGTGGTTGGAATATCTACTAACGCAGTCATTTTTGGCAAACGATTTCGAACAACCGGAAGTGCCTTTTCCCTTCCGTTTCCGCTCCAACAATTAAGCCTTTACTAGAAAGGAAGCAGCTGAAACAAAGTTAGATGTAAATTACACCGAATTTGGACTTTTGCATGCTAAGAGATACTGGAGTGGTTTGTTGACTATTAAAACACTTGAATTGATTGCCATGTGCATGCGGTGTAATTTTGCAACGCATGCTGAATGGAATTTACGGACAGGAAATTTACAATTAAACTCAACACAAAACAATGAATTCATTGAGAACTTGATTTTAGAATGGATATAAAACTTTAAGGTCAAATGAAGTCATGTGTAGTCAAATGAAGTTTCATGAATAATTTGAGCAGCATTTCCATACAGTTGCATCTGTATGAGAAACTTCAGACAAATATAATTTAAAAATTTGTATCACATTTAAAAATCTTGTCGTTCCTCAATTTGTCCACTCATGGACGTTTTTTCTGACCCTCCCCTGATTATAAATCGAAGCTGTGTAATGTCCTAGCATTGTCAATTGATGACGCTTGAATGATTTTTTAATGGTTCATTGGGTCGCGATCACACAACATAAAAATTATGTTACACTTTATACACATTTTAAGAAAGAATCATAAATGTCCTGAGTTTGTCGACAATTTTAGAGAAAATAATGCAAATTATAATGTCCAGGGTGGCATTCAACACATCTGCCTCCGGCAGTTACAAAAATCTTCTTGCAAAGCTCCCTGGTGGAGCTCATACATCTCTGTTCGAAAGACAATCACTGAAAATTATCTTCTCACAAAGCTCACTGGTGGAGCTTACCGTCTGCTGTCTTTGCGAGACAATCATCGAAATCCAAATATCCACACCAAACTCGCTGGCGGAGCTAAACGACCTCTCTCATCGCGAGGTAATTATCGAATCCCCTGGTGTGGCACTCGCGCAGGCGCAGTACCTCGGATCAGTCCACGTTGCCACCTAGAGTTCGTTACAGCTATAATATACCCCATAATAAGTGCTTTTAAACTGTAATTTTCGAATCCTTTTGCTTATTGTGTTCTATACTGAAGGCTTCTCTCAGTGGCTGTGTAACATTTCGAATATTAAGAAATTATTAATTGATTTGAAGTCATTGTTGGTTCTCTTTAATAACTCGGAGTTTTTTTCAATTGAATTCCAGAACTATCCATGGACGTTTCAAGGCATGGACCGACTGGGTTCAGGTCCTGGGCCTCGGGGATGTAGGAACTCGTCTCGTTCTCGATTCGGCCTTAGTAAGATCATGACCAGAATAATTTTGATCGTCGACTATTATTCTCGGACATATTCTCTGAAAAACAGGGAATTTCGAACTGTATGTCAACTGGCAACACTAACAAGACATTACTACGTCGTGTCCATCGTCCGTGTCTAGGCCTAGGCCTTCCACCATACACCATCACTACTAATGTAATTAAAAGGCTGCAATCGGTTTGTGAGATTGTGAGACATTTTCATTTTTTTTGTTCAGAGCTACGCACTGTTTGTATTACTTAAGAGTCGTAAGTGAGGCCTCAAGAAGTCTAAAGACGTTACTGTATACTTCCATTAGGTGCGTTTAAACAGTGATTTTCGAATTTTATTGCTTTTTGCGTTCTGTACTGAAAATTTGCATCTGTATTTCTGAGCAGCGTGTATTTCGAATATTACGAAATTATTAGTTGATTTAAATCGTTGCTAAATGACTCGTATCTTATAACTCGGGGATTTTCGACTGAATCTCAGAACTAATTGTGGATTTCTCTGACTTCTTTTAAATTCTTTTCTTCTTGACTGGCAAAGTACATGAATATTTCGGTAATATTGTTGTCATTATTTTCACACGAAAGAAATAAAACTTCTTTTCTAGACATATTCTATTTTATTAAATTATCGTCGTTTGCTTTTGGTTTGTAAGAAATCATTAAAAAACAACCCAAATATGTATCGCATTGCTAATATATTATTATCAAGGTTGCTGTTGATAGCACACACACACATAATTATAGTTTTTACTTAATAAAGGTCTTTCTGATATTATTTGAGAGTAGTGGACAAACTATGGCCTGCTGGACAGATGCAGTCCACCTCGAAATTTTCTATCTGGAAAGCCACATATTTTGAAACAGTTTCATAAAAGTTTTAAATTAAAATATTTTAAGAGATTTATTCAAAAAAATGTAAATTTTTTGCATATGGGAAATTTTTTTTTGGAAATCTGAGTATTTATGAAAAATAAAGTTGTGCGAAAATTTATATAGAAATTAATTAACACAAGTTTTGTATATGCAAGCAATGGAATCCGCCCTAATAATAATTCATAGAATTATTCAAATATGCTTAATTGTTTTTATGTTAAAGATTTAAATTTTTTTTCCAACGAGAACTATAGAATCACAATTTTATTCATCAATAAATAATATATAACAAAAATAATAAAGTATAATTTTAAAAATATATAATTTTGTATAATACAATTTGTGTAATAATTGGACTGCCTCCCCCCCCCCCTTTTTGGCATATCCCTAAAAAAAAGTGTCCTCTACCCTGTCACAAAATATATGGTGCGATAGTAACTAAAAAAAAAAAAAAAAAATATGACCACTGTCTTCTGCGACAGAAATTCCAACTCTAAAACGATGAAAGCGCCCTCTTCTGGGAGGGGGGAATGGGCGTTCCTAAAAGAAAGGCCAAATACTCATGAGTACTGGTCTTAATGATCGGAGGTAAATAGTTCCTTCATAAAAGATAAATTATATGCCTTTTTTTCTTAATTTTCAATATTTTCTTGACTTTGAAATAAACATTTTTTTCAAGCTATTATTTTTCCAAATTTGCATTTACTTGATCCCATTTTCTGATGATTATGTTCTGACAGCTGTCATGATGAAAGAAAATGACGTCACAGAATCATACAAGCCGCTTCTACAACAGTTGAGAGAGGGATTCTAAGTGCAAAGGGAACTCGAGACAGGAACCCCCCCCCCCTCTCTTTCGCTTTCTATTTTTGTTCTTGGAGGGTCCAGTTTACAACCAACTGAAGACTATTTATATGACAACTGACTCCTCTTTTACTGCCCACCCCATGGCAGTTTTCAATTACATGAAAACTGTGCCCGACATTCTAGTTGTACAAAGAAACTGCTTTTTTTCCGCTGTTTCGTTTCTGTTTTGAGGAACATCAGTTTTTCATTTGAATTTTATAAAAATATAAGTTTTAGTTAAGGCAAAAACCTTTATATATATATATTTCTATACATTCAAAACAATTTTCTGTGATATTCTTCAATACTAAATTGCATCAAAATCCTTTTTTAAACAGTTTAATGACAAGATAAATTTATAAAATTAATGGAATGAATAGTGTAATGTGATTTAAATTATTCTCTTTCCTGGAATATTTCAGGTCAGTTCTTTATTTCCGATTCAGTTCAATAATTTTATTTAAAAACGGTTTAAGACATGTAACAAAAAAAATCTTATCTAAATTTAATAAAGTACAGTGGCGTAACTACCAATGGGCTAGGTAGTGCCGTGCACAGGGGCCCTTGAGCTCAGGGGACCCTCACGCCTTGACCACCAAGCAAGTCGAGCTTGCGATAATTTCTCCCATAATTGAGGTATAAATATAAAAGATTGTTACATAGCTGTAATCATGGCAACTCCGTTGAAAGTAATTTCAAACTTGTAAGGAATTCCCCTAAATTCTTTCCTTTGTTTGTGTATAGTGTTGCGAATTTTACTTATTAAAAAGTTTATATTATTTTTCAATTTTTTCATTTTTCTAATCTTTACTTGAAAATAAACATCAAGTTCCATGAAATGTCTTACCATACATCTAAAAAAAACTACACAGGAAGCTATTTCTTCTTGGTCATTTTATTTTTTATAACAATATGATTCATAATAAGCTATTTTCAATGTTTCACAATCTGGTATCTGCAACAGACTGATGAAATTTTGACACCCCTCCTCTGTTTTTTCGTGTGTTTTATTTTAAATAATTATAATAATTTTGTATTATATTTTCTTGTTTGTGCATATTCCTTTTATCATTTCCTGTCTATCACATGTCAAATCGAACCTGGGCAATCACTAAATTCACAAGAAAACTCATATGCATACATGTAAGTAGTTTGTAGCTTTGCTTTCCTATGTTCTGCAGAGCTTGACACAGGGCTGATGTGAACCAGCTTTGTATATATATATATATATATATATATATATAAAATACTCTAATATATTTTTAATTAATAAAACTCCACCAATATTCTCTCTTTTTTTTGCACCAAGACCTTTGGATACCTAGCTACGCCACTGATAAAGTATATTGAGTATTGGTTTTGGGACCCACACAATTTTTTGGAAGAACAGTTTTAGTGTTGGAATTTCTAATATAAATACAGTTACAAAAAAAAGGAACGAGTCTTACAGTAGTTGCATATGATGTGTAACATGACATGTTATCCTGGTAAATACGCAATAGTAAGATAAATCCTGGAAAAAATTAATCGGGTATGATTGGAAATAATAATAATACGATATCAAATAATTTTATCTTTAATGAAAATTTTATTTAATTAACACAAAGAGTCATGTAATTTTTTAGCAAAAATAAATATTCTTGTTCAATTTGGGGAAGACACACACACAATAGACTTATGATGACTAAAATCTGACACATATACTTGAGATTTTAAAGTATTTAATAACCTTTGAAAAGCAACGCCAATAACAGTACCACTGTTAGCTGTCGATATATTTCGGTTTGTGTTCATTTCGAGCTTGAGCTCGTCATTCAAAAAAGCTATGAGCGGACAATCGTAAAGTTACCTGACTAACAAACAGATTTGGTAAAGCAGTAATTGGTTCGGCCGTTTGTTTCTGAGAGATTTGTGTTCGTTGCAAAAAAAAAAAAAAAAAAAACCTGCTGCGTGGAGTTGAATTTTGTGCAATTCTTTTCGGCTGTAGTCCTTCAGTTTTTAATTTTTTTTCTCACGTTTCTTTTGTCGAAAATCTCGCATACATTCTGCTTTGGATTTACTCGTCTCGGTAAATCACAAAATCGTTTTAAAGTTATTGTATTCCAGATTTTAATTTCAATTAACTTTTTTCACTAATCATACTAAATATTTTTCTTATTTATAACACTAATGTTATTTTTTTTAATATCACGAACAGAAACCAGCAATATATTTTTAAAAAAATAAAAATAATTTAAATCAGCTTTTAAAACCGTGGAGGATTATATACCATAATGACTAAAGACGCGAGATTCCCAAGTTCAAAAAAGGTCATGAAGAATACAAAGAAACTGTAAACTCAAGTGTCATTCTGGCTATCCGATCTTGGCTTAGAAGAGGGATGGCCAACTCAAATGACCTTGCGGGCCACTTCGGAAAAACATTATAATCCTGCGGGCTGCAAACAAAAATTATGCATCTTTATATTATATTTAGACCCATCACAAACATTTATTGGAATGAAAATTTAAAACGGAATGAATTATTATTGATTTCATTATTTTTCATCTATACAAGCATAGATAATTTATAATAATAATGCAAGGATCAAATATGTCTAATTCTAGCAATAGGCAGCGCGATGGAGTTACAGGAATCGAGTGTGATGCTGCGCTGCAATACCGCACACTTCTAAGAATGTATTAAAATAAAAGAAAGGTAATAAAATAGAAACAGTTATGAAGTATATTTGTTACAAAACACTACATTAAAAACAAAAATATTGTACAAAATAATCATATTTTGTAATGAATCTCGAGGGCCGCAAAATTATTCAAGGCCGCGGGTTGGCCACCCTTGGCTTAGAATTACGAAGTCTGTCGCAAATAACATATATGGCTCTAGAGCAGTGGTCTTCAAACTGTTTCAACTCAAGGAACCCTTTGAACTTGAAAGTGTTTTTGTGGAACCCCTAGAACTAGAAAGTGTTTTCGTAGAACCCCTAGAACTAGAAAGTGTTTTCGTACAACCCCATTCCAATCAGAATTTCCCGTGATTTTTGGGGAAAATCTCTATATAATTCCTCAGATGTCAAACATTCAAATTGTGGAGTGAGTGAGTGAATATTAACGTCACACTGTTCAGCTACAAGAGAGCTTTTGGTAACGGAACTCGTAATTTTGAACCATGGTCAAGTGACGGGGATGACACCTGAGATAGCACCTCATATCCTAACTACCACACCACACCACACCAAAGGAAGGACGTTTGAGCTCTCGACAGATTTAACGTGCATCGCGCCCCTACACGGTGGGTCTTTATTGGTGCTGGGCTTGAACTTTAAAATTGTGGAACTATTTGCCTGTATTTGTACTTGCAGTGCATTCTTCATAGCGCATTAACTTAGAATTCATTTTGAAAAAAAAAAGCAGTGATGAGTTATCTTGAATAATATATGAAACATAAATGAAAATGCAAAATGCAAATACTGCTTTCCAGACAGAAATTTAAAAAAAAAAAAATTTCTGCAATGTTATTTCTAAGTTGAATTTTCAGTGAAGGAAATAAAAACGGAATAAAAACATCAGTAGCAATAGTAAATAAATTAATTGAAATTTATATGTTTTAATAAGAAACTATTAATGTTACTAAAAATATTCTTAAAATTATGGAAAACTTTCTGATTTATTTTAAATCAATGGTATTTCATCTTCGGAATATTTGAATCTTATTTAAAATGCGATGATCAATAAATCCATTTAGTATGTGGAAACTTTCACAATATTTGAAATGAACAGCGGAACAAGAATTTAGAAAAAAAGAAATACACACTTTTCTTTCCAATTCCTGAAATTCTGTCCTATATTCTTTTTTCGTTTAGCCGAAAGAAATAATCTTTTTTTGAAGCTGCGACGATGATCCATTTTATTTAATAACTGAAATAAACTGTGCAAAATAAGTTTTAAAACAGCTGATATTCAAATAACTTTAACTTGGAAAAAAACGCAGGAATTTCAATTTTGGAGATATGTAAGAAAAGAATGCGAAATCTAATTCACTTTATCCTGACGATTCAAATGCATTTAATAAATATTAATTGTTCATTTTAATTATTAATAAAATATAACTTATTTAGTATATATAAATAACTTTAAGAAAGGTGGAATAAAAAACAGAGGATAGCTTTTTGTACAAAACGTATTTGTAGTTATTTTCAAGCACAGACTCAAACTTTCCTAAGAATGATGTAATTGTAAATAGTATCTTGAATATGCCTATAGATTCTTAGAAAACAAGACCCATTTTGAGGGGGGGGGGACATCTCTGTTACACAATCCACCGAAGAGTCATAAATTACCCCTTTCACAAAGGGAACACAGGGAAAATTTCATGTATCCTTCCGCAAGAAGGCGGAGTTACAAGTTTACTTTCCCCTCATTCCAAATATGCAATGCTGACTTATTTAATTACTCGCAAATATAAATTAGTTTAAAATTTTTAAAGTATATGCGTTTGAAAGAGCATAAAAAATAATGGATTTCCGCTGAAAAACTTTTTTTATCCGATAATTGAAAATATTTTTATGATCGTTTCAACGCACTAAATGTAAAATTTCAAGCTTTTAATAAATATTTAAAAATATTTAGAAATTTTTTTAAAAAAATCGAAATCAAGAGAAACATTAATTTTTTAAATATCTTTAGGATGCATTTTGTTTCATACAGTTAAAAGCAATACCTTAGATGTAAATTGAATTATAAGAAACTCCAAAGGATTAACATTACACTCGGGTTTTCGTGGTGGCGTGTCACCGGGAGCCTTAAGATGTAAATATATATATACTAGTACTGTGGCGTAGCTAGTCCTAAGTGGGCCCAGTATCGAAATTCCTTGGGGGCTCTTTTTTGGAAATGTTGTGATAGCGGTCGGTTCCTGCTTACATCTGAACCCTCTTGTCTACCTGTAAACTCAGCTAGATGTGTGGGAGAAACAGAAAAATCCAGACATGTTTCTCAATCTAATCAATTTATTAATTCTAATTATCAATCAGACACAATACAATTCCAATTAAGGTAGATGAAATATAGTAGAGTGCGGAGGTGAGATTCTATAACTACTTCAGACCCTCAACTGAATCTAAGATAGCTTAAATACGCTCAAATATAACTACGTCGCACACTAATAAACTTCTACTTAATCAAACGCACAGTACCTGAACTTTTTATGCATCGGATCCTACACTGGAAACTTGCAGGTGCTCTCTTAGGCTTGATCAATGTCGTTGGCTCCACGCTCTGTAATCCTTAACTAATTCCACTCCTTTTCAATCTTCAGCTAACAACTAACTTGCAAACTTTATGTTAACTCCTACTTACCAACTCCGACGTGTCAACTCCAGCGTGCCAACTCACGAACTCGCGAAGACAGAATTTATATAATATACCTCATACACATAATCACGTTTCCTTACTCGATGAAAGTTGGCTGAAATAAATATTTTCCTTAAAGAGATATGAAGGGATTAGTAGAGCAGCGTATAGATCCGTCACAATGTGAGCTTTGCTAATTGGACTATTGCTAACATTTTAAGAGTTTTATTTACACATGTGGAGATCCCTGTAACTTGGGGGTCCGTATCATGGATACAATGGTAGTTACGCCCCTGTATAATATCCGTTAACTACTCGTTTCCCTGTGTATTTCATGATGCTGTATGGCAATGTATTGTTTTGAAATTATAGATATCTAAGACCTAGCATTTAGCTTTCGATTGTATAGAAAAACATTCCTATAGCCACTATCTTTTGATTGGAAAAGGACGGGACTAGAATCTCAAAAACGGAACGTATATTTATCCTTTACACCCAGTAACAACTCCTTGGGAATCAATTTTCACAAATCCCGTTCTTAGCGGATTTCTGCGTAATTGCGTAATTTCTCCCTTGCCATTTTAAAGTCTAATACATAGGTTCTCAAACTTTGTCTCATAGACCCCTTGCCATTTGTTTCAGTTTTGGGTGGACCCTTGTTTACCTAACATTGAATTTTTGCAAATTTATCAACTTGTGATAGCGGTCGGTTCCTGCTACATTCTGAACCCCTTGTCTGCCTGTAAGCCCGGCTAGGTATGTGGGAGAAACTGAATGATTCACAAACATGATTTCAATCTAATTAATTGCCGCCATCCGGTATAGTGGTCAGTGAAGCTGACTGCGGTGCCGTAGGACTGGGTTCGAATCCGGAGAAGGCATGGATGTTTGTGTTGTAATCCTTTCTTCTGCCTGTGTTGTATGCCCCCCCCGTGTTATACATTGCGTGGTGCACGGGTTTATAAATGTAAAAACAAAAAAAAATCTAATTAATTTATGTTTCCAAATATCAATCAGACACAATATGAATCTAATTAAAAAGTAGGTGATTATATAATAGAGTGCGGAGGTGAGATTCTATAACACGGGATACTACTAAGATAGCTTAAATACGCTCAAATATAACTACGTCGCACATTAATAAGCTAACTTCTACTTAAACAAGCTCACAATACCTGTACTTTTTATGCATCGGATCCTACACTGGAAACTTGCAGGTGATTTCTATTGGCTTGATCAATGTCGTTGGATCCACGCTCTGTAATCTTTTTCCTGGACAACTCCAAGACCTCTAACTAATTCCACTCTCTTTCAGTCTTCCACTAACAACTAACTCGAGACTCTATGTTAACTCCTACTTGCCAATTCTAACGTGCCAACTCACAAACTCGCGAAAACATAATTTATATAATATACTTCATTTACGTAATCACGCTTCCTTACTCGGTGAAAGTTGGTTGAAATAAATATTTTCCTAAAAGAGTCATGAAGAGATTAGTAGAGCCGCGTATAGATCCGTCACAAACTTAAATTTATTTTTGACTGCTGGTATACAGATACTTACTTTAAAAGATTTAAATTTCTAACTGTAGTGAAGTATAATGCTTAAAATTTTAAAAAACACATGATAATTAAATTAAAATTTAACTAATACATAAAATAACTGATCAACAAACAAATGGGAGGGATGAATCTGGTGCTTGAATAACAAATTTTGAACATTTGGCATCAATCTTGTTAGGTATAACCTAAATCTCCTCGTTTAGTAGTATCTAGTCTTTTTTTTCTCTTTCTTTTGGAGAATAGCAAAGTCGCTGAAACTCCTCACTAGGTAAAGCAATTAAAAACTTTCTCAGAGCAAATGAATGAGTAGCTTCTCTCCTGTACAGATAGATAGATATAATTAGAGAAATTCTGCTATAAACGGATAATTTAAACTTCTTTGTTTTTTCTTGCTCTTTAAGAAATAGATTTTCTAGTCAATTCTGAAAAATATGCATTCAAACTGGCTTTAAATGTATTTTCTTTTCTCTATAGTCATGAGAAGAATTTAAACTTATACTAGCTTTACTTTTTTTCGAGTAAAAAGAGTGTTTTCGAAGAGTTTTGAAATGCTATTTTCTAGTCTGAAATTTATTTTAGATGTGTATTTCCTTTCGCACTATATTGTTTTCTTTTATGCCTTTTAATTACAATTACTTTCTGTAGAATCGTTATCTAAAACTTTTAAATACGTGTCGTACATGTAATGTGCATAAAAGGCCTATTTTCACGGTATTCAGCAAAGATCTACCTATATGTTGATGTTTCACTCATTTTGAGAAAGCATTTCGGAAATAACATGAAACGAGTGTGGTGGAGGAGGTGGGTATATCCGACGCTCCCATTTCCGGGAGGAGACACAAACGTATCAACCAAGTTGCTAAATTAGAATACAAGTCTGTTATTATTAGAGATATAACCAAAACATGGAAATCGTCGAATGATACTTTTAATAACAGGCAGGTGTTTTTCGACTTTTTTTTTTCATGCTACAACAAATTTGAAACTATGATTTCATTTATGTGTTTACATTTGAATTAAGATAATTTCTTATAAAAAATAGTTTTTTATGTGATTTATTAATTACAAATAGACAAAATTATTAACACTTGTGACAAAAGGATACTTATTATACAGAACAATAAAAATGTAACTAATATTGAAATTAAATATAATTAAGAGTAATTTTTGAATATTTGAAATTGATAATTTAATTGTTCTAAGCTGGTATGATACACTTTAATTTTTTTTTGTGCTTACCTCATTTTAAATGTATTATACGCTTACGTTTGCTTACATTATAAAAATATTTTTGAGTCTCTGTATGGCATAAGAATATTTGTCTCTGTATTGCTGCGTTATAAAAAAAATATAAGAAATACAATTTTAAAATAAGTAAAAGAGAAGGCACTATGCACTCATAGTTCTTTTAAAAGGGATTTCTTAAGATTTTTATGGTTCTTTTATGATTTTGTTAGAAAAAAAAAACATTTTAAAAAGGTTCTAATAATAGCCAACATAAAATTAAATATTTACTATTTCTGTTGGTCTACATTCCTTATTACGCAACAAAAAAATGATACTTTCTAAAATTTCATTTAAAGTTAATGAAATAAATCGCTTATTCTTTATGGAATAACAAATACACAAAAATATACTGACGAAACTAAAAAGACTTATACAGAAAGAAATACACTCAAACGGCCAAAAAAGCATAATACCCCAAACCAGAAACTAGATTTTTCACACCATAATTTATGAGCACTTCTCAAAATATTTCTTAAATTAATTAAATATAATGATACTATGGGAGTTAAATAAAAATTTTAAATAATACATTCTCAATACACAATAAGGTCGATTTTTTAAAAAATTTTTTTTAACTATAAATATATTGAGCAATTTAAATTTCTTTATAAAAGAAATATTTTTCAGCTTCTGTCTTATTTATTTAAAATATCTGCTCTGTTCAACCGAATCCGTCAATTTTCCATAAATAATTGTTAAATGCATTTAGTAAAATGATTAAAATTTTTAAAAAAACTACATTGCAGAAACATTTTGTGTTATAATATTTGAAATGCTTTCTTGGTACTGAAAAGTTATAAAATTCTTCTCCAGATCAGAGCTATACGAATTCCTGTTTACCCCCAAAAATTTTTACCACAATGGGGGGGGGGGCTAGTCTCGTTCTCGATTCAGCCATAATACGATCATGATTTGAATAATTTCAGTGGTTAAATGTTTTTTCCAGTTGTATTCTGCGAAAAACTGGAAATTTCGGACAATATGTCAACTGGCTACATGTGATGACCGTCGTCCAGTGGCGCACACAAGAATTTTTCAAGGGTCGAAAGTCCATCATTCTCGTATCATGCTCCAATGCGCCGGTCAACATATTCTTTTGATTTTTTTTGTCGATTTCGGGAACAAAAAACACTAAAAAATTAGCTATTGAATACATAATTAGCATTAATTAATAAAATTAATTACAAAAAAATAATTGAATTTTATTTAATATATACATTGGATTATAATCAATCAAAAAATCAAGGGCTATGGGGGTGCCGGACCTGGAGATCCCCTCCTCCCCACGTGTGCGCCATTGCCGTCGTCCATGTATAAACTTAGACCTACCACCACACACCTTTAGTACTCATTCAATCAAAAGGTGACAGTCGGTCGAACCGATTTGTGCGATTGTAAGTCATGCACATTCATTTGTTTCAGGTTGTTGTGTGTACGAGTATTTGACAATGTATGTTATGTACTGTCTACTTTTAATAGGTCATAGGTGGGGCCTGCATTTGCGTAAGGGTCCAGGACTTACTTTTGTGTAGGGGCCAAGGGCCTCAAGAAGTCTTAAAGGCCTTATCACACGTACACTTTTGTGCAATTTTTGGTCCAATTCGTGCAATTTTTACTCCCTTGCCATAGCGATGGCTTTCGAACAACTTTTTGCCAGTGAGCTGAGAAAGTTGCTCTAAATGAAAGTTGCTTGAAATTCAAGCCAATGGGGTTCTTCGGCGCTCTGCGTCATAAACAAGATGGCGGTAACGGTGGTAGCTTCGCATCAAACGCTTTAGATATAGCGTATAATATTTTAATGGCGTACTATATTTTAACGACGTATAATATTTTAAACAGAATGATGCTCCATTTCTGTTTACCCACATAAATAAAAGCGTGAGCGAAATAAAAGAAATAATATTGGATGGTCGTTTTCGAAGCAGAAAAATCAGCGAGTAATGTTTCAATGTGGAGAAAGAGCGTGGCTGATGTCAGAGCATGTCATTTTGCTTACGGTAACCCTTCCCCCTCAGATTCGGCAAAAAGCTGGGCCAAAAAACTGCACGGAAAATTTACGTGTGATACCACCTTAAGACGTCCCTGATTATGCCACGTCCCTTGAGTGGCAGCGTTTATCGAGTGGTCACGTGTTGTCGAATCATGCGTTCGACTCCTTGTGCACTAAAGTCCCTGTCGTATATGTGCTGATTCTCGTTAAATCTGCCAGGGTTTGAAGTCCTCATGCTGGTGTGGTGTGAAAGTTTGAAAAGTAGAGTGTTATCTCAATCATTTGACTGTGGTTTAAAATTACAAGGTCCGTTGCTAATACCCCACGGAGCCCACATAGCGGCACTTGCGCCCTAGGCATGTGCCTAAGCGGAAAAGCGGCCCTGCAAACAGACACAAACTTGCTCCTTTCTTAACGGACGATCTCACTATTCCGTAACACGACTGGGCAGTGATCATAAAATTATCTATTGTAAAAACATACTTCAGGTTTAAATAATTTCTTACATTTATTTGTATTACAACTGAAGCTTGATTTTTAAGCAACTTGGGGGGAATAAATAATGTAAACAAAAAATACACATTCCATTCCATCTTTCTTTTAAATGGAATTATTGAAATGCAAATTCTAAAATAGATTACTAAGCAACAATAGCTTTCAAGTAATCCTGTGAAACAGGAGAATTCCTTGCTGTATTCTCTTTGTGAAAATAAATCTTCAAGGAATGCAAAATGACAAAGAATTGACCTTGACCAATCCAGTTTTGATTATTTTTATTTCTCACTGATCCCCTCCCCCCATTCTCTTCCAAAAGAAAAGTATTCCACTTCGAAGCACCAGGAATATTTTCTCATTATTCTCTCTCTCTGTGCCCCTATACTATTATTTATTTTAATTCCCAAAGAGCGGGACGAGAAAGAGAGAGAGAGATTTTTACGCACTGTATATACTGACTGTGTGAAAGAAGATTATAGAATTTATGCTGAGATAAAAGGGAAAAAAAGAACTTAAATATCGTAAGCAAAGAAACACATAAATAAAATTTATAGATAACTATATCATTTTTCAATCTTATAATCTTTGCTAAAATATGAAAAATAAAAAAAAAAGATTAAGATTCTGATGTTTGTTCAAACTGAGAAGGATTACATAATTCATTCCTTAGAAATTTGAACAATGATTCAAATTTTACGATTCGTCATCACACTCAACTCCTTAAGCTGTCAATTTTTTGGCTCAAAATGTTAAAAAAAGGCACATTTTTTATTACATATAACTAAACATGTTTGGATGGAATTGTATTTTTATATTATTTAAATTGTATTTTTTTGTTATACAAGCTGTATTTTTATCATTAATTGCAAAACATAATTTTTATTCAATTCTTTTTAAGATTTACAATTTCTATTTAATATGTATTTTGTGTAAAATAATAACTTTTTTTTGTCTCAGGCTTTTTTCTATTCTATTGACTGTATTTATCTTTTACGCGATGACAACATGTTGTTTGGTTTGAATTGTTTGTGCAATACAGTATTTCCTAAACTTTCAACATATGTGCACGCCTTCTATGATTTTCGTAACGCTGAGTACCCCTCGTCAAAACAATGAAGGTACTTTAATATTAATCAAAAATTATTTATTTTTTGTGATATACACAAAATAATAAGAAAAGGGAGATAAAATTATTTTTTTCATTATGAAATAAAAATAAAAGTTATATTATAAATAATATTTATGAGAAGGATGAAATTATTTGTGTTGAGATAAAAGGTCGTCATAATTTGGTTCCAATGGTTGTTAGTTTTAATCTGAGATACAACTCCACATCCAATAGTTGGTTCCTTTTTTTCGAATTAATATCTACACATGCTGATAAAGCAACTTCACTTAAATATGAAGGCAAAATGTGCATTTCAGAACTTTTTCTGAAAAAACCGGATACACATGTTATATTTGCAACCAGTATGTTTATTTTTCAAAAATCCGTCTGAAGCCAATCCCAACAATTAATTTTCTACCGCATGCGACAAATGTTCCGGCATGGATGTTCTGTTCATGTTAAACGGATATCTTATCCATTCAATATTTATTTATTTATTTATTTGCAAAACTCCTCATGCTCCACATTGCATAACATGAGGCTTACAGATGTAAGTGGCTACACAATTTTATAATTTAAGAAATATAAAAATACATCAATAAGATAAAAAATATAAAATAAAAAGGAAGGGAGGAAATACACGAATACAAATAAGGGGCGTTACCAATAAAAGTTTAAAAATCTATACAGAAAAACAAATTTTCTTAAAATATTAAAACTTTCAGTACAATTGACCAACAAAACAAAACAGGTGGCCAGGAAATACCTAAACGTTTCAACTCCTTTTTAAAATTTTCTCTTTTACAAAAATATAGGTTACAATACAACACTACATGTTCCGCAGCTTCAGCAACCTGACCACAAGAACAAATATCACTACCAATTAAATTAAACCTATACAAATAGCTCTTAAAATTTCCATGTCCTGTTAGAATCTGGGATAACTTAAAATCAGTAACAAATTTCTTACATTTTAGCCGTTGATAAATGATCCAAAAAAAAAACTTTTTAGTCTACAAAACTTTAGGCGAGGTCAAGAATTCGGTGTTCTAGGCGGAAACAGTTCTTTCCCAAGCTGTTTTTTGCTTAAATCAGGGAAATAGTTTTTCAGTCAGGGAATAGTTTCCTATAAGAAAAATCGCATCTAAGCTAAAAATACACAAGCGCCTTGAGAAGCCGCTAACTATTAACAAAGTATGTTGTCTCTAATGAAGTGTGGTTCCCGCCGTGTCACTCTGGACATCATCTCACGCTTCACAAGATTGCATTAAATTGACTTATGAGAACGTAGAATTAGGCACAGCTGAGCACGGTACAGTATATATCCCCACCAAACTCTGGTGCAACGTGTACCACCACTAAACTGTATCCGTATCCCTGGGGGTACGCGTACCACACTTTGGGAAACACTGTGGGGAATTCCAGTTGCTGTACTGTCTCTTGCTAGGAGAAATTCGACGCACTAAGCTTCTGGCATTTGTATAAATCTTTCTACACCCTGGACTATATAATAAAGAGACTCGTGTTTTTAAAATCCAACAGTTTTAGTTTTGTGTAGAAAGATTTACATAAATGCCAGCAGCTTTATGTCGCGAGAACCTCTACTCGCGAGAGGCAGTTATTTTGCAATTGTGGAATCCCCCCCCCTTGAATTTTTGATTTTAATAATTACACTGCATGTGCTACACAAGAATGTTTCTTACAGTAGAACGTCGTTTATCCTAATCAATTGGGACCGGACAGCGATTGTTCGGATAACCGAAAGCCGAATGCGATCCATGCAGTATAGGAAACAGGACATTGTACGAATATTGAAAATCATCCCATGCGGAAAACGTGCTTGAAGGAAAAGCAAAATAGGTGCAAAAGGTCGCAATTTTACCTTTATTGTGGAAAATCATTTATTTTTCGCTGTACCATTGTACACCTTCGTTTTTTTGGTTGCAAGTAATTATCTTGAACGGCAGTAGTTGAGTAGGGCAGCAATCTAATTGTTGTTCGTACCACTCCATAGCTGTCTCTAACGTAGAAAAGCGTTAGCATTCGATGGATCCTTGCTACTTTCGCTGTTGTTGTTGTCCTCGTCGTCATCCGTTTCATCGTCGACAGGGTTGGATTGTTCTTGCTTGGAAGTCATAATCTCGTCAGCGTTTGAAATCCAATCTTCTGCATCGCATGCCATTCTACACCAACAAAATTTAACAAAAGAGCACGTATACACCTCTTCACTTGGAAACAAACTGACCTAATATTCCGCGCAGATGTTTACCAAATCAACAACTGAAATTCCCCAAATATCTCTCATCTTAGATTTTCCCGTGACTTTTGGCCTCACGTGAAACAACTGTTGAAAATGTATCCGGACCAAAGTCTGGATAATAAACGTTTGGATAAACGACGTTCTATTGTATATCTTATAAGAACCACTGTTACAACTCCCCCGTGCCACACTGTGGAACGTGTGCCGCGGGTTGACCACCTCTGACGCAGATATTCCATTTTATTGTGAACACACCGTTAAATTCTCATTTTGGGGCATATCTCATCCCTATGAGAAGGATGCACTGTTCACACCCACAGCAAATTCGTTTCCATTAGTTTAAATTTTATCACAATTCATTTGTAAACTAATTAAATTTTCAAAAGACAGACAAGATTTTTACAAAATATCTCAGATGAAAATACATTTAAAGATAATTACATGCAGAAAAATAACAAAAAAATCTACATGTTTGTAAGAAAAAGAGTGACACACTCACTCATAGCGACATCTTCTGAAATATTAGATCCACATTTATCAAATTTGGTATGCATGTTTCTTTTGGTGAGTCCATTAAGAAAGGATTTTGTGAAAATCGACCGCCAAGATGGGATGCAGGAGTGCTGAAGAAAAAAATTCCAGTTTTGTATAAGATCTAGAGATTTGAAATTTGGTAAATATATTTATTTTGTTCATGAGAGATCTGATAAGAGCGGGTTTGGGGAAAATCGACTCCCAAGGGAAGATTGATGGGGATAACGGAGAAGTTACATACAAAAAAATATCCCGTTTTTGAAATAATAGTCTTATAACCTTGAAATTTGGCAAGCATGTTCTTTCTGTTGAGTAGAGATCCTCTAAAATCGGCTACACTCTCTTGATTTCAGAGTAATAATGGAACACTTTTCGATACGATCAAACGTGCTGCGTTGAGGTCCTGTTTCTTTTTTATGGAAAACACTTTTAAGCTGTTGATATTGATATTAAAACTAGCATAAGTAATATTCAGAAGTAAAAAAAAAAAATTACTGAACACACTCATTGACATAACCCCAGTGATTCACAATAGAGTCACTGCTGGTAACAGATGTTTTTGTGAACTTCAAAAATATTTAAAATCTAATTTCCTCAGCAGAAAAACAAAACTACTCATCACAAATCATTGATAAGGCCCGTTTTCACATATGCATCAAAAACGTGGGCAATAATCGACAGAGACAAGGAGACTTGTTATATTTGAAAGAAGAGTCCTTGGAAGTACTTTTGAAGGTTAAAATGTGATAACATTTGGAGAAGAAGAACCAATTTAAAACAATTCGTAAAATTTTTAAAGAACCAGATATTGTTAAATTCATTGCAATACAAAAAAAGGTTATAAAATGGGAAGGACACCTGATAAGAGTGGACGACAGCAGGGACGTTTAAGGCAGGGGCCAACTGGGCCAGCGCCCAGGGCCTCGGCTTCAGTGGGGGCCTCGACTCGTTTTCGACTCAGTCTTAAGATCATGATTGAAATAATTTTAATGATCAAATGTTATTTCTAGTTGTATTCTCAGAAAAAATGGGAATTTCGAACTATATGTCAAATGGCAACAGTTTCAAGACTGTATTATTATGCGGTGACCGTCGTCCATGTGTATAGGCCTAGGCCTACCACCATAAACCATCATTACTCATTAAGTCAAAGAGTGGCAGTCGGCTGAGCCAATTTGTACGAATGTAAGTCATACACATTTGTTTGTTTTGGGTTACTATTTTGTGACGGATCCATTCGCGATTATATTAACGCCTTGGGGACTCTTCTGTGGAAAAATATTTTTATTCAACCAACTTTCGCCGACCAAGAAAGCGTAATTATGTAAATGAAGTATTTTATATAAATTCTGTTTTTTCGAGTTTGAGTGTTGGCAAGCTGAGGTTGGCAAGTTGGAGTTGGCAAGTTGGAGTTGGCAAGTTGAGCAGTTGTTGGCAGTTGGAGTTGGCAAGTTGGAGTTGGCAAGTTGGAGTTGGCAAGTTGGAGTTGGCAAGTGGAGGGAGTGGCAAGTAGAGTTAGCAAAGAGTTAGTTGAAGATTGAAAGATAGTGGAATTATTAAGAGGTCTTGGAGTTGTCCAGGAAAACGGATTACGGAGAGTGGATCCGACGACACTGATCAAATCCCGATAAAGATCTCCTGCAAGATTCAAGTGTATGATCCACTGCATAAAAAGTACAGGTATCGTGAGCTTGTTTAATTAGAAGTTAGCTTATTAGTGTGCGACGTAATTTATATTGAGAGTATTTAAGCTATCGTAGATTCAGTTGAGGGTCCGTAGTATTATCCCCGTATTATTGAATCTCACCTCCGCGATCTACTATTTGATCACCTATCTTAATTAGATTGCTATTGTGTCTGAGTGAAATTTTGGTAACTATAATTAATTGGATTGAAATCATGTCTGTTGATCATTCAGTTTCTCCCCCACACCTAGCCGGGTCTGTGGGTAGACAAGGGGATTCAGATGTAAGCAGGAACCGACAGGTATTACAATTTGTACGAGTGTTTGCATCGTATGCTATGTACAATCTACTTTTAAGGGTCATTGGTGGGCTCATTTGTGTGGGTCCACCAATGACTCAACAAGTCTTAAGACCTGACATTCCAGATGTGACCAGATCATATGTATCGAAAAAAGGAAAAAAAAGATTTAAAACATAGAACAAGGGGAAAAACAGATTAACAAACGACAGTAAAATTTGTACGAGTGTTTGCATCGTATGCTATGTACAATCTACTTTTAAGGGTCATTGGTGGGGCCTACATTTGTGTGGGGGCCCCACCAATGACCTCAACAAGTCTTAAGACGTCCCTGGGACGACAGTAGAATCACAAAAAAGATCTTTGTAGCCAGATCATATGGTACTCGAAAAAGAGGAAGACCAAGATTTAGGTGGATGGATGCCTAGAGAAAGATCTAAAAACTATTAATGTCAGAAACTGGAAAAGTCAGGCCAAGAACAGGACAGCCTGGAATGGAATTCTTAGAATGCCAAGGCCCACCGTGGGCTGTTGTGCCATTGGGAAAGGAAGGGGGAAATCTGGTTATATATTTTATATATATATAATAAGATATCAATCATTTGCATGGCCAAGTAATTTTAGTGCGTTTTTCACATATTGTATTTTACAATAATGCAACTAATGAACTTTTTACTAACAGAAAGTAGTGTGTACTGTACCACTCCTCTAAATGTACTACTATTGAGCTGAAAAGAAATAATGACACAAATCTGTATCAGCACTATAAAAAAGCAAAAAAAAAATTTTTTTTTTCTACAAAGAGCCTTTTATACTTGTTTTCTGAACTTTTTTTGTGAAGATTTCCTCATTTTTGTGAAGATTTCCTCCAAAATGCAGGTAGATTTTTTTAAAAAACTTTTTGCAATCAATAAATTTACTAGGTAAAATTTGAGAAAATTTTGTTATAAACTTGCGAAATTCAGGAAAATTCGGGAAAACTATGGGAAAATTTAAATATGATTCGGCTCATCTAGGGCACAAATGCGACCAAATGCCGAAAACCCGAGGTCAATTGGTTGCTTATTGACTGAGAAAAAGGTACGACAAAATATGGAACGAAGACGAAGACGAAATTTGCGTCCTAATAGCGCTTTTGTTCCACTACGTGAAAAACGCGCTAAAAAATAATACTTTTCTTTCAAATTTATTAGTTAAAGAAAAATATCTTTTTATATCAGCATTTTTATATTCATAGTTAAGTAATGTCATTTCGAAACTACTTCTCGTATAGACATCACACAGGATGCCGAAGCATATTCACATAGATAAATATACAGCTGATACACCACTCGTTGCTATTTAAATACAAGATATGCTTATAGTTATACTCAGTCTGTGACTGAGATATTACTATGACTATATCGGAATGCTCTTTGACAGCTTAGCAAATAATTTTGACATTTCTGACGATAAAACAGCTATGAAAATTCTGGGCTCCAGCTATTTGAGTCACGTACTCTCGTAAAAAGAATGATTTCACATTGTATAAACACCAAATTTTTTTTACATATAATGTTATAAAAATATTTTAATTTTTCTATAAACTTTCTTACTATGTCTAAAAGTATTTACGATTTAAGTAATTTTAAAACTCAGTTTAATTTTATAAAACTATTTAGTAAATTGCAATTTCAATTATGATAGTCAGATTTATTGATAAGCATTCATTACGTAAAATTCAAAATATTTGTCAAGTAACATTAATACTAGCAACATGTCACAGAGGTTATATGTATTAATTCTGTCATGTGCCTGAAAAATAAATCGTATAAGACTTTATTTCTGAGCGAAAATTTAAAATATCGAGAGAATAAACACAAGTTCTCTTTTCTCACCAAAATGCAAGAAACAAAACTATTTATGGCTGTATTCACGTAACTATAAAGATTAGGACCCAGATTTATGGGAACAATTTTTAGATAAAAAAAGTATTACACATTAATATAATATTCTGGCTTCGCCGTTCTATAGAGCAGCGGTTTCTAAACAGTGGTCCGCGAACCCCTGGGGGCTCGCAGAGCTTTTCTAAGGGGTCCGTGGAGTCTCTCATGTAACATTGAGATTTCTTTCATTTACAGACTGAAAGGTCCCATGGAGAATTGAAAGATGTGCCATACTAGACTAGATTACTAAATAGTTCCCATTGAAGAAACTCTACTAGAACTTGTATTTTGATCAAGAATATAAAATAGGAAAGGGGTGTTCAAAATCTTTGGGGTTCGCGATGTCCCCCTAATACATAAAAGGAGGCCACGGGGACTGAAAGTTTAAGAACCGCTGCTATAGAAAAAGTGGTATATATATTTTATCCTATTACCATTTTTATCCGAGTTGACCCATTTTTTTTCTGTTTGTAATTTTTTCTCCCATACCGTAATGCTAAATGATCTAGACCAGAGGTTCCTAAACTTTTTTGTCTTATAGACCCCTTGCCATGTTTTTCGGTTTGGGGTAGACCCCTGCTTAATTAATAGTAAATTTTCGCAAATTTATCAACTTAAATGTCTTTTTCCTACTTTAAAAGAATTAAATTTCTTACTGTAATGAAGTATAGTGTTTAAAATTTGAAAAGCACATGTTAATTAATTAAGATAAAAGTTAACTATTAAATAAAACTGTTAAAGAAACTAACTAAACAACAAACAAATTATTTTAATGGGAGGGATGAATCTCTAGCACAGAGCAATATCAAATTTTCAACATTTAGTATCAATCTTGTCTGGTTTAACCTTAAATTTCCTCTGTTCGTAGGAGAAAAATGTCCAGTTTTTTTTCTTTCTTTCTTTTTTTTTTTCATTTTGGAAATTGGCAACAGTCCTGAATCTCCTTCACACTAGGAAAAGCAATGAAAATTTTTTCACGATATTCCATAAGTCGGGACAAATAACAGGTTTTACTTTTTTAAGCCAAAATTGCTGGCATCGGTTTCTAAACTTTAAGGTCTTCGTTAGTGCTTATTACGATCAGTTCCTATTGTAATGCGACATTTTTTTTTTTCAATTTGACCATATGAATTCATTGCCTACTGCTGTATTGCCGTAGTCAAAGCATTCTCAAACCTGGTTTCAAAATCTGAATAAAAAGCATTTAAATGTCGAACTTAGATTAAAACGTTCTGACAGATTGTGTCTGTGACAAATTTAGAAAAGTCGAAACCTCTAGTATTATACTTCTTTAGCTTAAGTCGGGAAAGAAAGTTGAAATAGTTCTTGTCTTAATAAAATTTATGCTGTCACCTTGCAAATGCACATTAACCTCATTGAATTTAGTAAATAAATCTGTTAAATAGGAAAAATTTGGTTTCCACTTGATTATAAATTTTTAAAATTAAAGTCACGATCTAGCTCCGGGGGTGGGCATCAAGTCGATTGCGATCGACTGGTAGACCGCCAAGACATTTTGAGGTGACCGCCTTCACTAAGACCTAATAATCATGCCATCATACGAAGTTCTAGAAATACCGCATTTATTCGAATCTAAGCCGCGTCCCAAATTCTCAACAAGATTTTGTGAAAATTGAAAAATTGCCTAAAAATTTGGTTTATCGATATACAATTTTACGAAATTAAAATAAATTTAAAAGAAAAACTAATAAAAAGTGAATAATTACCGTAAAATCCAGCGTATAACGCGCACTTTGAACACAAAAAATACGATCGAAATTTACAAGTGCGCGTTATACGCCAGGTATTTTTAAAAATGACAGCTTAGAATGAAAAAAAAAAAAGATAAGCAGAAAAAAATTATGCTTCTATATTTATCGAAGTACTGTTTATTTAAGAGAAATGACATTACTTATGAACGTAAAGGGTTGTGGTTCTAAAAATATTCTATTTTTTCAAAACCTTGTAAGAATAACTCGAGCAAATGACTTCAAAACATAAGAGAATTGCCCACGTATATTTCAAGTTTCTTCGTAAAAATGGGGGTGTGCGTTATTCGCTGCGAACATACCTAAAAATTAAGAATTGAAGCTTAAAAGTATAGGTGCATGTTGTACGGCGATGCGCATTACGATAATTATTTTATCAGTATTAAAACTTTTAAATACATGTATGAAGCTGTAATTACTCAAAACACTCCATCCAGCATATTTTTTCCTCTTCAATTCTAAGCAGCACCTGATTTTCAGTAGCATTAACATTGCGGGAAAAGTGCGGCTTAGATTCGAGAAATTCGGTATTTTAAAAAATTGAATCATAAGAAAAAATTTCGTTCAATTGAAGATGCACTTCGCTATTTGGAGGCTATTTTACGAAGAAAATCGTAAAATGTTCTTGATTCCAGGAAATATTTCTCGAAATAGAGAAATTCGTAAAATAGAGGTTCGTAAAAGGGAGGTCTGACTGTATTGTATACTTTCTTTTAGTTCACTACACCTACGCCACTGAGTGGGGCCGCAACACCTTGAAAAAATTGGAAATCTGCCCACCCCTGATCTAGTTTAATGAGAGACACTATCAAGCACATAGACCCCACTTACATCTTATGGGCCCCCAAATTAATTTTTGGTTGGCGTAGATCCCTTGGAGGTCGTCACAGACCCCTGGGGGTCTATATAGATCACTTTGGGAATCACTGATCTAGACCAGTTCTTCCCAGCCTTTTTATCGCCACGGACTGGTCAACGTTTGATAATTTTATCACAATGGGAGGGGGATGTTGATTGTTTATATTATAGAACAGGGGTCGGCAACCTTTTAGTTGTGGCTTGCCAAACCAACCTACCAACATGATTCAGCGTGCCATGTAATAAGAAATATTTGAACAATTCGATTCTAACATGCAGAGTTAGGAAACTGCGGTCAAAAATACAGGTTTAGAATTTCATGATAGATTAATTATGCATCATGTAAAGATATTTATTGACCTAAAAATAAGCAACATAAAAAAATAACCATTCCTTGAACATAAATAAAAAATTAAAACTGTGCACATAAATATGTATTTCTTAAGAATTTTTATTAAAATAAGAGGAGTAAACTTAAAATATGACTATTCTTCAATATAAATAAAAAATTAAAATTGTACATTAATTTATTCAACTTTCGACTGAAATCATACCCGATATTCGTATACATCGTGACTAATAAAAAACACGAGAAAAAAAAAATTGTGTTCCAATATTTATTTCTATTAGTTTGATTCCCACCAAAAGTATAAAACAAAATAATTACGACTTCTTAACACAACGCACTTAAAAAATTGCTCTGTTGCTCTTAATATCTATTTAAAAGGGCATTTGTTATGAAATTAGATTCTCTCTTCCCTTGCTTAATTATCCCAAGAGTGGTTATTTTTAATCCAAATTAAATATGTTGATAGAAGAACTATTTCTCTTTATCATATTTCCTCTGCAAAACGTTAATTGAGCAGAATTTTGATTTATACCAAAGACATTTGCTTTTGCTTTTTCCATCGATGACACATAGGATGTTTTCTTTTACATAAAGCACACAAACTACAAGCAAGCTGATTCAGTAGAATCGATTTATGGCAAAGAACTGAAAGTGAAAAATAACCTTTATATAAAAATGTACGCTGAAAGGAGAGAAAGAACGATTTAGAATTAAATCTTAAAATTTTGTAGGGTGGTGGCGTGCCATTGAAAATTGCTTCACGTGCCACATCGCAGGCCATAGGTTGCCGACCCCTATTGTAGAATGTTTGAATTTAATAATTTTAATTTTATAGCATTTAAACATGCCTTCAAAATAAAATAAAGTTACTCCAAAAATGAGTACAAAGTAATTAAAGATTTTAATTCACTATAGACCGTATACAATACACACCACAGTAAATAAAATAGAGGGAATTTGATGTTCTTTGGGCGGCCCGGTATCATTTGATCCACGAACCAGTACCGGTCCGAGTCCCGGGGGTCGGGGATCACTGACCTAGATTTTACATGTTAAAAAAAATAATCATTCATGAATATTTTGAAATTTTAAAAATGCTGTATTGTAAACGGACGTATGAATGACATTGTTGCAAATTTCATAAAAATTTAAAAAATATGTTCCACATTTAGTTCAGATTCTCATAGATTTGGCGAATAAAACCTTAAAATTAGTCATTTTTTTTTAAAGAAAAACATTCCATTTCTACAATTATCTCTACTTCAGTTCTTCTGTAATTATATTTTATTCTCATATTTACAAGCAAAAATTTTTAAAAAGATCTATTATACATAAATTAAACTTGAAAATTATAATTGTGTAAGGATGGATGTTCAATGATATATGAAGAAATCATCTAAAAAATAATTAGTCATCTTTAACGGAATTGGAATTTTCTAAATTGAGTGTGCTATAATTCAAATAATATCAATCTATGTCAATTAACTACAACTACAACTTAACCTGTTCTGATAATGTAAAAAGTTTTAAAAAAATATTTCCTTCAGAAAGTTTTCTTGGTGAAAATAAAGGGAAACCCCAAAAAATTTACTGTTGAATCATAAAATAACGGTTAGAAAAAAAGTCCTCTAACTGTCAGCCGAAGTTTCAGGGTTAAGGACGTTCTTTTGTTGTCAACGGCATAAAAAACAATATTTCCCAACCACTGTTTTCTAAATCACGACGTTTTTTTATTGGTTTTGGGTGCTGATTTTCAGTTCATTCAAAAACTTTATTTATTATCCCGAATCATTATCTTGAGTCCATTGACTCTTTGACAGTATGTGCGCTCATAGCGGATGCTGAAATCATAATTTCACCACGTAACAATACACGTTTTGAAAAATCTATTGTTAAACTGCACTAACTACTTCGCAGTGAAAAGTGTACTACATGGTTTGCTTTGTATGTTAGGTGATTAAATTGCAAAACTTACAAAAGCGCTTCGTCTAGAGATATTTTAAAAGATTTACGGAGTGATTTAAGTATATATAGTTGCATAAAAAAAAATATTTTTTCCTCTTTTGTATTTTCCAAGTGACGTATTCTTCATATTCTTCATGCTTTTGAGGTATTTAGATGTCGTAAAATGTAGTTAGGTATTTCTTAAGAATGTAAAAATAAAAGTTTTTGCATTCTGTCTCACAAGACACATACTAAATATGTAGTTTTCTCCTAATATAGGAATAAAACTTCAGATACCATGAATTAATTCTGTGCTGTTTTATCCCACTAGATTTATAACTTTTGTAACATTACTTATTTTTCCGTTAAAAAAAGTGATATTTTATGGGGATTGAAAAAATAGAATTTTACAGATTTAAAGATTGAACTGTTTTTAAAATAGGAGGGTAACTCTGAAATTTTTGAGATACGCACAAACGATAAGTTACAAAGCAAAATTACGGTTTAATTTGAAAATACAAAGAGTATTTTAACACAGCAGAGACGACTTTTTACTGACTTACTTCAAGTTGTTTAGCGTAGAATAAATTTTAGACAGAAGAGAAAATGGAGTTGACGTGAGAACATTATCGTGCTATGTTTTTCTATGATTTTAAAACTGCATTAAATCAAAAGGAATGCTTTCTATGGCTGCAATTAGCATTTGGTGATGAATCTCCATGTCGTGCTACTGTATTCAGAGGGTTTAAAAAATTTTGCAGTGGTCGCAATTCTCTTCAGGATGTAGAACACTCAGGAAGGCGGCGATAGGTAATAATCCCGGGTAATGTGTCTACCATACGAAAAATGTTAATGGATGATAATAGCTGAACCTAACAAATGATACAGAAAGAACTTAACATTGGATCCGCAGCCATACACAAAATTATTCATGAAGCATTACATATGAAAAAAGTAATTGCCGTTGGGCTCCCCATAATCTAACTGAGCACCAAAAAGAGGAGCGTGTCAGAATCAGTAAATAAACCCTTAAATTGCTAAATGATAATGCCCACCGCATCATTTCTAAAATTGTAACGGGTGATGAAACGCGCGTACATACCATTTTTTGACGCTCCAACACATCAAGAAAGCTAAATATAGGCCTTTGAAGATGATCCCACCACAACGATGGTGAAAAGACAACGATCAATGAAAAAAGTATAATGTATGTAAAGTAATATATAATTTCTTCAGAAGTACGGGATTGATCAAAGCAATCAAGTTGGAAGGACAGAAGACAGTAACAGCAAACTGGTATACCACTAAATGTCTTCCAGAAATTCTCCAAGAAGTTAATGTTAGGGGACTAATGCTTCACCATGTCAATGCATCTTCTCATACAGCCGGATTAAAAGTTGAGTTTCGACAAAAATTAAATTGATAAAACATTCACCTTATTCTTCGGATCTAGCTATGTGTGACTTTTGGTTATCTTTTAATCTAAAAAAGAAGTTACGTAGACGTCGTTTTCATTCATAGAAAGGGATTGATGTGGCTATAAATGCATTTTTTTCATCAATTCCAAGAAATTAATTGTTTTTAGGTATTTAATCAGTGGAAAATTTGTCTACAAAAGCGCATTGATGCTGGAGGAGACTACTTTGAACACTCCTAAAAATTGGCAAGTATAACTTTAAAAAACTAGGAGTATCTCAAAAACTTCAGAGTGACCCTCGTATATTGATTGTGGTTTTCTTTTATAATTAATTTCGAGGCAAAATTAACTTCTGCAAAAAATTTGGTATCTGGTTACAAAATATATTAAGAATATCTAAATTTATTATTTATTTTTTAAAGTGAAAAGTAATTTAAGTTTTCCAACGTATAATGAGGCATTTAAACATACCTTTGAAAATGATGATGAATAAAATTGGTTCAAAAATGAGCCTAAAAAGGGCCTAATTTTGATCCTTAATAGTGATCGGGGTAGCCGAGTGGTCATGGTCACGAACTCGTGGTCAGAGTTGTCGAGTCACATTCTCGAGACCTAGTACAACTGAAGATTCTAGAGCAGTTGATGCACGTTAAACCTGCGAAGGCTCGAAGCTCTCCCGTTAGCGTGGTTTGGTAGTTTAAAGAAGGAGAGGTGCTATCTCAAGTGTGTTCTCGTCACTTGACCATGGCTCAAAATCCCGAGGTCTATCGCCAATAGCCCTCATGTGGCTTTATAGTGCGATATTAATGAACCCGCACTCACCCCACCTCCGCCATCAGCTGAAGCCGCGATAACCCAGTGGTCAAGGTCGTGGCTGGCATGTCATGAGTTCGAGCCCAGTACCACCAAAGACCCGCCATGTAGGGAAGCGATGCGCATTAAATCTATCGATAGCTCAAACGTCCTCCCATTGATGTGGCATGGTAGTTAGGAGATGTGGTGCCAGCTCAGGTTTCGTCCTCGTCACTTGACCATGGTTCAAAACAACTGGGTCCGTCACCAAAAGCCCTCGAGTAGCTGAACAATGAGACGTAAATATTCATTCACTCACTGGATTTAAGCGATGGAAAAATGGGATGATACCGAAGGCGACATTTTTTTTCTTACTTTAGCGTTTAATGTACGTTCATTAAATTAAAAAAAAAAATCCAATAAATAGAAAAAAATCGTACAAAGCCGGCACATAAATGTTATTTAAAGATAATTAATTCTAAAAGTACTTTTCAAACAGAAAAACTAAATATTTGCTGTCGTCTGGGCTAAAAATTACCTCGGCAACTGACGCCGGGTGAGTGAATATCAACGTCGAACTTTTCAGTTACACGAGGGCTTTTGGCTACAGACCTCATAATTTTGAACCATGGTCAAGTGACGAGGACAACACCTGAGCTGGCACCCCTCTCCTAACTACCACACCACACCAACGGGAGGACGTTTGAGCTCTCGATAGATTTAATGCGCATCGCTTCCCTACATGGCGGGTCTTTGGTGGTACTGGCCACGACCTTAACCACTGGGTTATCGCGGCTCCAGCTGACGGCGGAGGTAGGGTGAGCGCGGTTCATTAATATCGCACTATAAAGCCACATGAGCGCTATTGGCGACGGACCTCTTAATTTTAAAACCACAGTCAAGAAACGAGGGTGACAGCTAAGCAACTGCTCCAAACTATCACACCACACCAATGGGGGGACGACTTTGAGCCACGACTGGTGTCCTTGATAGCCTAGTAGTTATGGTCACAAATTCATGGCCAGAGTGTCACGAGTTTGAATACTAGTGCTACTGAAGACCCGCCACGTAGAGGAGATCGATCAACGCTAAATCTGTTTAGGCTCAATGCCCTCGTATTGGTATGGTATGATAGTTTGGGGAGAGGAGGAATGTCATCCTCGTCATTTGATCAAGGATCAAAATTACAAGGGCTGTCGCAAATAGCTTACGTCTTGCTTTATAGTGCGATGTTAATATTACTATCACTCAGTCACTTGAGCCTCGAAAGATTTGATGTGCATCAGCCCCTGTACATGATGGGATTTCAGTGGCATTATAGGACTCTAACACATAACGAACTGGTGTGATGTGCCCTCTTTCCTTTCCCTAATTTCTGGGGAAAAGTGGCCTAAATGGGTGGTCAAGAATTCTGACCTCTGTTCCCACGACCCTTCCTTAGAATCCGAGAGTGGATATATCCCCCGGCCTGAGTGGAATTTCCGTTTCTCACGCAACCCGGACGACGGCGTGTCTGGAGGAGGAGAGCCCACATTATGCGCCGGAAAGGGTCCCACGCTTTGAGGAGTCGACGGACAAGAGATGTAAGAAAAGCCGAAAGAAGGAGGATGAGGGAGTTGGTCTTCAAAAGGCAAGGCGTGGGAATTTGAAGAGAGAACCGTTCAGAGGCCTCTCTAGCGATATACAGCGAGAAACCAACTGCGTTTGCACCCACGATTAAAGTCGAACAGCGAAGCCGAAGGACTGTGGCCTCTATTACCGATAAAAAGGTGTCGACTTCACGTGATTCTCAAGATAAGGTGGCTGTTTGAGATGAGCTGAACTTTACTGTAAAAGAGACTAACTGTGATCCCAATCTCGGAACGATTGTAAAAATATTCAAGTTAATTTTCACTTTAATAAATTGTTTTGATAAGCTGAATCAAGCCACTACACTGGCCTCGAGTTCACGACCATAACTACTAGGTTACCGCAGTCACTCTGCAGGGATAGGTTTTGCGCAAATGTGGCAGGGATGATCCATCTTTTAATTTCCATCTTTACCATGGACTCAAAAAATTTAAGAGTTTTTATGCGGCCTGTCAAAGAATTAAAAAAAATCCGCTTTAAATCCAGATTTCTTTCAAGCACGATCAAAGTTTCATCTTTTTTTCTCACTATTAGCGATACAAAGCACCTAAAAATGTCTACAAATAGATCATCATCTGCTGAGTTTGGAGGACGAGGTCACAAGAGAGATTTCAGGACTCTGTTATCCCATTACTGCTGATGTTTATAAAACACCTGAGGAGTTACAACTTGAACGTATTGACTGTACAGTACAACGTCGTGTTTATCCGAATCAATTGGGACCGGACACCGTTCGGATACGCGATTGTTCAGATAACTGAAAACCGAATGCGATCCAAACAGTATATGAAACCGGACAACATACGAATATTGAAAATCATCACATGCGGGAAACGTGCTTGAAGAAAAAGCAAAATAGGTGCAAAATGTCGCAGTTTTACCTTTATTGTGCAAAATAATTACTTATTTTTCGCTGTACCATTGTGCACCTTTGTTTTTTCGCTGCAAGGTCTCTGATTCTCTTCCGCAGCTGTAGTTGCGTAGGACAGCACTCTGATTGTAGTTCGTCGTATCACCCCATAGCTGTGTCTACCGCAGCAAAAGCGTCAGCATTTGATGAACCCTTGCTACTTTCGTTGTTGTTGTTGTTGTTGTTGTCCTCGTCTTCATCATTGACAGGGTCGGATTCTTCTTGCACGGAAGTCACGATCTCGTCATCATTTAGCATTTGAAATCCACAGTCTTCCGCATCGCATGCCATCCAGGTTTCTACATCAACAAAACTCAACAAAAGACCATGTACACACCCCCTCACTTGGAAACAAACTGACCTAATATTCCGCGCAGATGTTTACCAAATCACACAACCGAAATTCCCCAAATATCCCTCACCTTGGGTTTTCCCATCACTTTTGGCCTCACGCGAAACAACTGTTGAGCATTGCACTGTTCGAAAACGTATGCGCACTTTGGTCCGTATATTTGATGCTCTGCATAATAAATATTCGGATAAACGACGTTCTACTGTAATTCAGATTCAGTTTGAAGAAAATGTTTAGCGCTATGACACTGGCTTTTACAAACCTTTTTTTTTTTTAGCTGAAAAATGTCCATGTATGAAGATATTTGCTGGGAATTTGTTCTTAATATTTTAGTCGAGCGCTATATGTATTTGTGGGCCTGCAAATTTATTGATATAAATGAGAATTTCAATAAGCAATCTCACTCCAGATTTAAAAAAAATAGTGTGATATATATAGAGTACATTTGTCTCATAAAACTGATTCTAAAATTAAATGTACTTATCTGTGCATGCAGCAAAATATGAAATTAAACTAGTTTAGTGTTATATTTCAGTTTTAAAAAAAACTAAAAAAAGCACGCTTTTTTAGTGAATGGAACTAAAATGCTAATTCGGATCATCACTTCTAAATGTATTGCTTTATAATAAAAATAAAAATAAATATTTAGCAGTTAGAACATAAATTGTTTTTTTCAATATGCACCAGTCCTTTTTTTTCTATTCCCATTTTCAGAAAAACTAGACAATTGTTTTTTTTTTGTGAGAAATTTTTATCATACACCCACCCTTCCCTTTCTCACATAAAGAGAGAGAACACTTTTTTTGTTTGTATAATTTCAGTTAACCGCAAGTGTATTCGTTTTTTAGGGGTGCACCTTAATCTTTTTGTCGCCAAATCTGGAAATGATATATGGGATTAGTCGCTAAATCTGAAAATGGTATATGCAAAAAGTCGCCAAATCTGAAAATGGTATATGCAATGGTTTTTGCAATAATTGTATATGTTGGAAGTGGTATATGGAATTGTCGCCAAATCTAGATATCGTTATTCCTGATGTCCTGATAAGGACAATGGAACAAAATTATGAAATTATTGTATTATCATAGGTCCTTGACAAGTGTGCAAAATTTCGAATTAATCTGACCTTTTAAAGTGGGTAAAAATCTAGTTCCAAGATTCCGTTACAAGTGAAGCTTATAAAAGTGTGTTAATAATTAATAAAGAGAATAAAACTGCCCCTATTTCACAATTAACTTATATTTGTAATTTTTTATAATGAATGCGGTTCTTTAGAAAAGGTGTGGGCTTCCGGCAGTAGCGTAATGTACACCCCTGCAACCCCCGCAGTGCGGGGGCGGGGCAGGATTCTAGGGGAGCAAAGCCTGACTGACGCCAAGTACATATGAGGGCTTTGTGTCCAAAATCTGACTTTGCAGGGGGAAGGAGGTTAAATTTTCCTTTTCGTCACTGCCTTCTGGTATTCTTCGCTCTCACAAAGTGGCCCGCGAGCCAAACCAAGTTGCTCATCCCCGATATAAACCACAATTTTATATTACTAACCATAATTAAACAGCGTTCTTAAACACAAGTATGCAATTATAGTTACGTTACATTTTAGCTTGCCTACGGTACATCTATGTAATAAACCAAAACATTGCTAATCGAAAAGGGAGAACACATTCCTCACGAATAAAATGTTAATAAACTATTGAGGATTTGGATTGTTAATGGTTAAATACATCCCAAGGTCCTTTCACGGACATGTGTTGTCAGTAGCATCTGTGAAACGAAGTTTCAACTTTTCGCACGCACGGCAGTAGGCACAACATGGAAGACCATTCGCTCTGAACTCTGAAACTGTTTATGAGTGTTTGAACTGAGCAGCTGCTGAGTGAAGTTTTACAAGGAAGGTCCGCCCAATTCTACTGAAATAAATAACAGGAAGAGACTTGGGTAAATATATTTGATTCTTAATATAAAAGTCTGGTTTAATGTTTGATATGTCAAATGAAGGAACTTCAGTGGGCATTATCAGACACTGTGTAATTAAGTTAATTGGTATCTAGCACCGAGTTTAGTTGACACATGAGAGACTAGGGGGTAGGAGAAAAGAGAAAAAATTACGAAATCGAATGTGTTATGTGTTTAAAATGTTCTTCGAATTCCACAAAATTCTTTAACTGAAACATTTTCTGTCAGAGAACAATTTGATGAAATCTTTTGACGATTTTGCCTATTTATAAAATCCCTTTTTGGTTTGAAACATAATATATATACTTTTAAAATTTTGTTGGATTAATGTAGAAATTAAGATTTTATCGTAGAATATATACTATACGGTTGGATGAAAATTTTGAAAAAAATTAAGGGAAGTTTGAGAGAGAGAGAGAGAATGGAATTCATAAGAAAAATTAATTAAAAATACAATACCAAATACATATAGAGGAATAAAGGTACTTATTTAAAATTGAATTGTAAAATAATTGCAAATGAGACTGTATGATTATGAAACTCTTAATCTTGAAGCGGATAAATTGGAAAATAAAATTGTTTATTTGTATTAAATTAAATTTTATTTCTGAAAGAAATCCTAAGTAACCAACACATTTGATCCATAATGCAGTCTGTGCTTTATGGGCAAACTCTACACATAATTTTCTATTCTTTTATCTATCAAACTAGTGACTTGACCACTAGGTTACTGCGGTAACCGCGAGGCTTGAGACCATGAAACACACTAATACGTTTAATTCAGAATCTTCATCAAAAAAAAGTTGGCATAACTTAGCATATTTGTGATTTCCTTCTTTAATAGTTCTTATTAGCTGCAAATTCTTTGCAAAACATTCGAGTCATTTGCCCAGTATCCTATTTTAGGTTAATTTGTTATTTCCAAAAAAATATGTGTGAAAATATTTTATAAAAGGAAAAATTAAACGCCAAATAACATCTGAGCATTTTCAAAGTCCCCCCCCCCCAAATCATGGCTTCTACTGAATACAAATGTTCAAAAAAAAATTTGTTTTAAAATTCTTTTGAAATTAAGTTTTTTAAAATTAATTCGAACGAAAGATAATATAACGTAAAATCCTGGGTATAAGGCGCATCTATACTTTCAAGTTGCAATTCTTGATTTTTAGTATAAGCGTAGCTAGTCCTGAGAGGGTCTTGTATCAAAATTCCTTGTGGATCCTTTTTCGAAAGATAATGAAATTGATTGTATTGATAAAACTAACCTGAAAGACACATGTTGGGGCTTTTGTTGTTTGGGGGACCCCTATTATTGATACGGTGGTAGCTACGCCACTGATTTTTTGGTATTGTAACGTCGGCTCATTAGCAGTACTCACTCCCTCTATACATGTCAAGAATGACGTATGGAGGGTCAGTTAACCGAATTATACATTAGGTCTCCATAAAAGGCACCGGGGCTTCGCCCCTTAAACCGGGGGGGGGCATAACACATACTAACTGTCTTGGATTTTGGATTATTGCTTTCTAGTTGCCACTCCTTTCTTTCTTTCTCGATTTACAGACGCCTGTTTGTCCAAACACTCAATAGGAAGGAAACTACGAGTTATAGCCCCTTTGTTGATTATGGTGAATCTGTGGGCATATGGGCTCCATCCCATATCTGGATTTCTGTGATTTGGAAGTTGGCGAATGTGGGTTTTTTCCGTCTGCGAGATACGTCTTGGCGGTTGGTTGTCAGGACTAGTCCGGTAGGCGTGCCTATGGTGATGGAAGTTCTCAAGAATTTCTTGCTGAGAAAGTTGCATGGGAGAGAACTGAGAGGCTGCTCTCTGGTTGGATGCTGGGGGGTGAGGAAAATGACTCCGATTGGCTGCCCTGGGGTCTCAAAAAGTTGGAATCGGGAAAATGGGGGGGGGGAGCTTGTCCAGTTTGCATTTTAAAGTTTGGAGTGAAATAAAAGTTAAACGAATTAAAGTTAAAAATAAAAATACTGAAATGAAATGAGTTAAGAATTTAAAAATTGTGCAATAAAAAACTTTTATTGCGTGAAACTGAGATGCTATGGAGGATTGTAGGAATCTAGGAGAATTCTCCTAGGCCTTTTAGTTTTTTCATGAGCATCATAAGAATTTAAATTAATCATATTGCTATTATTGGTATGCTGAAGAGAGTTAAAGAAATTAATTGCTATTTTTTGGATATGCTGCTTGAAACTATTGATTTTAAGGGCGTCTCTAAGGTATTCATTACGCATGTATCTGGTTGCTTTAGTTATCATGCGAATATAGTTATTTTGAACAGTTTCTAAAATTTTAATGTTAGTATTTGCAGCATATCCCCAAACTGGACAAGCGTAGGCTATGATGGGGCGCATAACGGCTGTATAGAGAAGCACTTTGTTTTCTATACTTAAATGAGAGTTCCGGGAAATTAGAGGGAAGAGTTTAAACATTACTCTCCGGAACTTATCGCGAGCCTGTGTTATGTGTTGTTTCCAAGTTAAGTGAGAACCGAAAGTAACGCCTAAGTATTTAGTTTCTTGAGACCATGGGATCTGCTTGTTGTACATAAAAATTGGTGGGGGAGTGGAGCGTTTATTAGTAAAGATAACTGCAGAGGATTTATCTACGTTAATGCTTATTTTCCATTTGTTATAGAAGATTTCGAGGAGTTGAAGATGCTTATTGATTGCGAATGAGATGGTTTTTAAATTTTTGCAAGTAGTGAGGATAGCCGTGTCATCTGCGTACATGTTAATGTTAGTAAGGGAGCAATTCGGGAAATCATTAATGTACAAATTGAACAGAATGGGGCCTAGGAGAGAACCTTGAGGACACCCTGCAGATATATTATGAGGGTTAGAGAGAGTTTCGTTGATTCTGATTTTAAAGGAGCGGTTTTTTAGGTAAGAGTGAATAAGATGAATGAGAGGGGGAGGGAGATCATTGGTTAGTAGCTTAAAAGTGAGGCTGTAAATCGAAACACGGTCGAACGCTTTCTGTATGTCTAGAAAAACGACTCCCGTGCTTTTCTTTTTCTGGAATCCTTCAGAGATATTTTCGGTTAGTTGGAGGAGGGGGTGTAGAGTTGAGAGTTTGTTAGTAAATCCATATTGGTTTGAGTTAAGGAGGTTATTATCATAGATGAAGGTTTTAAGTCTGTTAAGGATAACAGACTCAGTTAATTTACTTAGCGTGGAGAGGAGAGAGATGGGTCTATAACTATCTGGTAGGTTAGCTTTTTTACCGGGCTTTTGAATGGGAAAAATTATAGCTTCTTTCCAGTTATTTGGAAAATGGTTAAGTTTTAGTATTTTGTTAATTAGAATGGTTAGGATCAGAATGAGTTTAATGGGAAAGTTTTTGAGCATTTTATTAGTAATTCCGTCCTTGCCGGGGGCCTTTTTTGAGTTAATGTGCTTAATGTAAGCAATAATTTCGTCCGGCAAGGCCGGCTCGAGGTGGGAAGAGGGAGGGGAGGAGAGGAAGTTATTTACGGTGGAGATGATTTCTTCATCGTTATCATTAAAATCATCGTTAGCATGGTTATTCTCGATAAAATTATTTTTAATGGTATTAGCAAGTAGGTTAGCTTTTTGCAGATCAGTGACAGCCATCCCCGAAGAGCAGTTAAGTGGAGGAATTTTATGACGTTTATTCTTGAGAAATCTTTGCGCCTCCCAGAGGTCCCTTGCGTATTCAATGCTTCTAACCTATTTTTCCAGGACTCATTGCTGTAGTTTTTAAGTTCCTTTTTAATTTTGAGCTCTATTGCAATATGTTTTAAAAATCGGATTTAGGGTTTGATGATATTGCTTACGAAACCTATTTTTCTGCTTGATTAGATCGTTGATGTGTGTCGGGGTGAAGTTACGATGAATTTTTCCTATTAGATGGGAGGCGTGGCTGTGTGAGCTCCTTTCTGTTGTGTCCCCCTATCCTATATAAGTAGCTAATTTGTATAGAGAGTTCTGGCACTAAGGAGAGTTGCAGAAGCACACTCGGAGAAAATATGGCAGGATTAATTATACCCCCCTCCCCAGATGTTGAACACAAGCCCTTGTCGGTGGAGAGATCAGAGTAGCCGCCCAATTGTTCACTCGTGCCAGTGGAGTGCGAATGAGATAGGGGAGAGCCGTGTGCAAATGTGTGGCCCACCAATGAGAGAAGGCGAGGGGTACGAAAGTGACCAACCCCTGAAGTTTAAAGGGGTCGGTTCGGAAATGAAGAGGGACTTTTTTCTCGCTTTCTTGGTCTCGAGGGACTAACCAATTTTTCCGCTCTACAAACTTTTGGTGTTTGCGCCCTCAGTACCGAAGGATCTTTTGCTCGACTTCTTGATCTACATATATGAACTAACTACATCTTTGCTCTCTACTTTTTGAGTTAGCGGACGGAGTCGCGCTCAAGGACCGACAAATGAAATCTGATAGAAAAAGGAACTGTGATAATGATCGACCGATAATGTTGGGAGGCAGTAGCGCAAGGGCTGGGCATAACCGGACTGAACTTTGAACAAGAATTTTTTTTCACAGTGAACGGCTGTGTGCGTTAATGTTATAGTAGTGAATTCTAGAGAGTTATTATTTAATCCAGAAATAAAGTATATTTTAACAATTAGCTGTGTGACTGTTAACGCTACCCGTTGAGTCGTTACAGTAGGGGTCGGCACCTTTTAGCTGCGACGGGCCAAACCAATCTACCTAAGTGATTCAGCATGCCACACAAAAAGACATTTTTTTAAGCGATTCTATTTCCACGATAATGTATGCAAAGTTAAAGAATAGAGGTCAATAATGTGTAATAGAGTTTTGTTATACATCATTTTACACACATTTAAAACTATTTCTTATAAAAATAAAGAGCATAAAATCTAAGTATTTCTCTTCATTATAATTTTAAAAAAATTAATGGGAACCTAGAGTGCTTGTGCACCTCTCTACTTTCATATAGCAAAACCAGGGATACGATTTGTGACATTCAATTTGACTCGATTGTGAGCATTCAGTTGTTGAACAATTTCTCTTTGCGGACTCGAAATATTTTTCATATGAGGAAACATTTTTGTACTTATATATGAAGAATCAAAAGTGGAAAGCAGAGAGTACTTGCAATTTTCTCTCTTCAAACAAAAAAATTTCGCCAGCAATGACATTCAATAACAAACAAAATAGCTGTAAATTTATCTTTAGAGAAATTTTTCAGATTTTTTCATAATTCTGAAGATGTTTATCAAATAAGGTCCATTATAAATTTACCAATTTCCATTCATTCAAAAATTGACAAATTTGTAGAGTAGTGATGCAGAGTGCCACTGAGAATGGTACCGCGTGCCATATGTGACATTCGTACCATAGTTTGCCGACCCCTGCGTCACAGTATATTCGCAGTATAACGCACACCCCCTCGTTTACGAAGAAATCTGAAATGTACGAGAGCAAATGCTCTTATGTTTTGAAGTCATTTATTCGAGGTATTATCTCAAGCTTCAGGAAAAGTAGTACACTTCTAGAACTGCAACCCTTTAAGTTCATAAGGAATGTCTTTTGTTTTAAAATAAACAGAATATCTATATATGCAGAAATCTAATTTTTAAAGCTCTTGTTTTTATACGCGGCATTTTACGCGCACCTATAAATTTCAATCTAATTTTTTTGTGTTAAAAGTGCGTGCTATACGCCGGATTTTACGGTAATATTCAAAGCATCCTATAATTTCATAGATCTTCTAGAGCCAAATTGTGCGTGGAGGAGGGGGGGGGGGAAGAGGATACGATTAAATATATTGCGTCACAGAGAATTAATACTAAACATAATTTACACTTTCATTTTTAATTAGTTCCTAGTTTATTTGCAGCTGACTCCATGGAAATGTTTAAAGAAATAAAAATATGCATTGCATCATACCGTAAGTCATTTATAAAGTGAATGACCTTCTCAATTGGATAAGTTCATGGTCGACAGTTTTAATGGTAAACGATACAAATTAAACATAACCAGATGACCTTTTCTGAGAACTTGAGAATTAATTAAAGTTAAACATGTGCACGCTTTGGTTAATTCGTTGATTTCAAGAAATAAAAAATAAAAAATAATACACACAAAAAATAATCTTGGCAAATGTTCAATTCTGGAAAATGGCTCTGCTACATTTAACAAGGTAATGATCCAACTTGTTGGTCACGCGCAGTTTAAAAAGATGCGAGAATTAAGAGTAAAAACATTCTTTCCCCCCATTTCAAATTATTTCTTTAATAAATCAACTTAATTTAGAGCGTAACTGTAATCAGTTTGAGTGCTTCGGCCATGAAAAAGAGAGCTTTTTATTTTGATTTGTTTAATTCCTTTCAATTTATCCATTACATCAGGAAGTAAATAAAATTAAATGCAAATGTGTTGTGTGTGTTAACCTCTCTCTTTCTCTCTCTGGATATAAAATAATCAAAACAGGTACATCTGTTTCGTCTTTGTAAAGATATAAAATTAGTTATTTATTTATATTTACATCAAGTCATTTATTAGAATAAATACAGAAAAATAATTTTTTTTACGTCTTCTTTTTGAATACTAATTGCAAATAGTTTGCAGTATTACACTGAGTGTGACTTTTAAATTTGCGTTAAACACTTCCCAGTTTTGCCCGACCACCGCTCAGGCACTTGAAATGGCACTTCCCTGATTTACTCGAGCGGCGCTCAGGCAACCCTTTTTTCTGCTCTAATCCTTTGATTTGCCCGTGTTTCTTGCTCGTTTAGTGTGCAATGCTTCTCGTTTGTGTGCAATGTTTGCTCGCTAGTGTGCAGATGTCTCTTTTTGTCGAGTAAAGTTAGGACAACAAAAAATGTCTAAATCGGCTTCAATGTTAGATTTTACTGTATTCTTTTAGACTAGATAAGGCGGGAATTTTCTTTTTACTAGATCGGTGTACCGCAAGCTTCGAACACTATTTCTTTCAAATTTGGAGCTTAAAATAGAAGACAAATGAGTGATTATGAGAGGCTCATAGAGAAAATAATTTTGAAACACAGATAGTGAGTCTGAAATTTCTGTAAATGATTCTGAAAGTAATGAAAGTTTGTTATCGGACTTCTCTTGTGGTGAGATAGAATGGATCAGCATGTCACAAATTACCCAATAACAAAAAAACAAGATATCAATCATTGGCATGGCCAAGTAATTTTGGCGCGTTTTTCACATTAAAATTTGAGAAAATTTTGTTATAAACTAGCGAAATTCAGGAAAATTTGTAGGAAAATTCGGGAAAACTATGGGAAAATTTAAATATGATTCGGCTCATCTAGTTCACAAATGCCGAAAACCCGAGGTCAATTGGTTGCTTATTGGCTGAGAAAAAGGTACGACAAAATATGGAACGAAGACGGAATATGCGTCCTAATAGCGCTTTTGTTCCACTACTTGAAAAACGCGCTAAAAAGAGGAAAGGAATAATACAAAAATTATTCTTCTTTTAGATACATCATTGTGGTATGCTTGCGTTTTATATCAGAAACTGGGAGGAAAATTATCGCATTTGAATTTCAAGTTTGATATTATAGATCGCTTTATTGAAAGACATGGGGTGGTAAATAAAAAAAAAAAGACGACCAGGAATTCTGCCCTAGTCTGTTACGATTGACAGGAAAAAAAAACTTTTTGGAAGTGATTCCTTCCACCTCGCGCGACAAAAAATTGAGACCAACAAGGCAATGTTTTATGTGGGTCGAAAAGAAATGATTTTCCGGAAAACGAGTGAAAAAAAGAAACACGATATTTTTGTCCGGATTGCGATGTTGGACTATACTTGTCTCCCCCTGTTTTAAAATTTACCACTGAAAAACAGAATTTTAAGAGAAAATGTTAAGTGGTTAAATATCAGTGAGGACTGCAAGTTTTTTCATTCAATGATATTAACTTCTTACAGCATTAAAAGGCACAAAAGATTTGCAAACGTGAATTAAATTCATTTCAATGCAAGTTTCAAAAACTAAAAAAGAGAGAGAGGGAGTATAAGGTTGCAAAATACAAAAGGATAATATTAGAGGACAAAAAAATTAAAGAGAGAACAAAAAAATTAAAATAAGGAAATGTAAATAAAGAGCAAATTAAAAAAAAATTAAATCAAGTGTGAAAAATACATAGAATGCAGTAAAAAAGATAATAAATAGCACAACATAAAAAAACATAAGAAACAAAATAAATAAAAATGAAAATAATGGACGTAATAATAAATAAAAATCTAAATTAATGAAAGGAAATTAGTCAGCCCGGTGGCTCAGAGATAGCGTGTCGCTTCGTAAGCTGAGGTTGCGGGTTCGATCCTAGCTGGAATCGATAGATTTTCTGGATGCGAAAATCGTAGGCACGCATGTCGTAATTAAAATTAATTCAAGCATCAAAATTTGATAGTGAAAGCCACCACTAGATGGTGCCACCATGAAATAGCTCTCACATTTAGGGATTTGTCATTTGAAAAGGCTTAGTTATAGTTGCCGACATGCAGCCCTTTAGGGAAAAAAGGAAGAGTTTGTATATGAGGGTGGCGGAGAGCAAAGATGCATGAAATTTGGTACTCTGAAACTGAGGATGAAGATGGTGAACCCTTCGAAATGACTTTTTCCGGAGATTACTCAAAAGGTATTTTTTAAATTGAACATGCTTTTAGTATACTTAGAGATCTATATATAGCTCTCGCACGAAATGTTGCAGGATTAAGATTCTTGCTCCATGCGCGAGATTCCCCCCCCCCCTTTGTTTTGTGCGTGTGAACCAATTCAATTTTTAGAGGTAAGCAATTTTCCTTGTTAAATTCTATACTTATTCTGGAAAATTATCCATACAATATTAAATGAATAAAACAGATATAAAGTAATTTCTGGAAAGCGAGAGCAATAAGATTGATTCATAAAAAAAGAATGATATAATTGTTAGTGGTTGCTGTTTGTTACTGCTTTTCACAAACACAGACCTCCAAAAATTAGGGCGCAAGATGTATCTCAGATTAAGCCTCTATGAAATCTTTGATGAATTCAGCAGATGAGTTTACATGAAAGATATCACGTCATACGTTAACATTAAAAACTAAAAATTTTATATCAATATTTCTTTCTATCTTTAGGAAAAATTTATTTTATAAGAGAAGCAAAAAGATAATCTTCTCTGCTTCTGACTTGGTCTTCAGGGACATTTGGATTTTTACTGACAGTTGTTCTTCTGTATAGCACCTTTCTCGTTGGACAACTGTTGGGGATATGACAAGCCTAAATATTCTGGATCTTGTGTGGTTCGACTGTCTTTTAGGCTTTCTATATACTTTCAATGAGTCCCCTCCCATATTGGATTAAATGGTAACGAGATATCCGACAGTTTGGCCAAGTCTGCTACTGCTGATACCTTGCGGGGTAACACTTGTCTAACTTTTGCCGAACTTTTTTCCATTAAAAAGATAGTATTAAATGCTCCTTGGAGAATACCCTCTGCTCCCCTTTGGTATTTTGGGAAAAGACCTCGTTGGTGCCAACTATCCTAGGAATCAGCAGACGGCTCTATCACGCTTTTTTAGTGGCTACATCAAATATCTTACTTTTCAACAGGACCGAAAAGTCTTTCCAGAGTGTCACAGGTGCGAGATTGATCAGGCATCTTAATTGCTTGGATTTTACTTTAACAAGATTTTAGAAAATCATATATATATTTTTTAATTTGAATTTTTTGGCGATTTTTGGTTTTAAGGAGATGGTGTGTGTTTCTCTTGTAATATGACATTTTTTTTTCAATCTGACCAAATTATATATATATATATATATATATATATATATAATTCATTGTGTCTACTGTGGTAATCACGAAATATACGAAACATAATATACGAATAATATATGAACAAATTGTCAAAGCATTCTCAAACATAGTTTCAAAATCCGAATAAAGGGCATTTAAATATTGAATGCTGGTTGAAAAGTCATTTTCTTGGCATATTGTCTGTGGTCAATTGAGAAACCGAGAAAATTCACTTCAATATTATACTTCTGTAGCTTAAATCTGGCTCGAAACGCTGAAATGATGGTCATTGTTTTAATAAAGTTTACGCTGTCACCTAGTAACTGTAATTTAACCTCATTAAATTTAATAAATAAATCTGCTGAATAGGTAAAATCTAGTTTCCATTTCATGACTTTAATTTTTAAAAGAAAATTTATTTCTTTTAAAATTAATGTCGTGCTTTGGTTTAATCAGAACCACTATCGTAGATCCCTATTTACACTTCATGGAGCCTCAAATTATTTTTTCGTTGGCGTGGATCCTTTGCAGGTCGTCTTGGGAATCACTGGTCACTTGATATCACTGGTAAACATCATATTAATGGTAACCCGTAACAAATAAATGTGCATGTATCACAATCTCACAAGCCTATTGAACCACACCACCTATGAATCTACGACCGATTTTCAGTAAGTGAATTTTAATTTCAGCCTATTTTGTTTGTGATATCTACATTTGGACAAACATAAATAAAAAATACAGATAAAAAAACCCACTAATTTTTCAATGGATCATTTTGTGTATTTTAATTTTTTTTAAATGTGAATGGGGAATGTTAGGGAAAAAAAAATTTGTGAAGCTATTCTGGATGAAAAAATTGTATTCGTACGCTATTCGAATTTTTTAAAGGATTATATTACCATTCATATACCCTGACATCATTAAATGCATAAAAATAAATATTATGAACTGAATAGCCATATAATTCGAATGCCAGATGATAATTTGTCAAAAAGATACTGCCACTGGGATTCGGAAGCGTGGAAGACCACGGCTAGATGGTCAGACTTAGTGGAATCAGACTCTGGAATTATAAACGAAAAAACTTGGAGAATAAAAGTAAACAAGAGGTCATTATGGAGGAATCTTCAAAGGAAGGCACTAGCCCACGAGGGGCTGTCTTGCCAGATATGATGATGATGAGTATTTTTTTTATCAAGAATCATATCGCTCAAAAACAGATTAATTAACAAAATGATTTAATGCTATTTTAACCTTAATTGACTACAAAATTGTATGAATCGCTTTATTTCCTTGGCTCTTTGTGCCGACAAGAAAACTGTAATTAGAATAATCAATGGATGTTATTGAAAATCTCTAATTAGTTTCCAGAACGACCTTAATAAGCAATTTCAACTATTATTTTTAAATGCATATAATACAGACCTGTGTGTGTCTTTTTTTAAAAATAAATTAAAGTATAATGAATGAAATAATGATAACCACAATTTAAAAAAAAAATGATTGATATTTCGCATTTATTTTATTAGAAATTGATGTAATTTACTAAAACCGTAGTAAAAAAAACTTACGGAAAGGTGACCTTGAAAATAATTGATTGTACTTTTTAACTCTTCGATTTACCTCTTTTAATGCCTGAATTAGCTTTAAGGCAACTCCTTATGTGTGTTGCTTTATGATATAAAATACCAATATATTTAGCCTAATATATATATATATATATAACCCTTATTTTTAAATCTCATTTCATTCTAATTTGATTTATTTTACGCTTGGGCTCATCCTCGTTTTTTTCTACCGCCGGCTACGACCTATTTCGAGTAATTGGTATTGCAAGCCTTTTCTTGGATGCGCCCGCACAGAACTATATTAGGCCGGCACTGATGGTAATAATGGATACAAAGTTAAAAATGATTGTTATTTCGCCTCATCCCCATTTAGGATTGTTAACGATGCATAATCAGTCTCACTCTCGGATTCGACACGCAATGGATAACCCAACATCAGAATGTAATGAAGGAGAGCTTCCCCGCGAAAAACGTAAACAAGTGTCCTCGTGGCTGCGATAGACCCCAAAAACGCGGAAATTAATTGTTAAGTTTCCTGTTTTGTAGCGTAACCATCCAGGTGTGGCACCCCTTTCTTCCGCGAACAGAAAAAAAAAGTGGATAAAAATAATAATGATAAAGAACTCGAAAAGAACAAAGCAAAAAAATATCTGGATGGCAAAAGGTGGTCGTTAGAGAAGGGATGCGAGCGACTTCGGCAGACAGGAGGGTAATTACCAACATTTATATGTCAAGTGTACGTAGCCAGTGTTATTTGAGGTGTCCTGATCGACCTTTAGTTAAGGTCTACCTATTCCACTTCTCTCGCACGTTCTTTTTTTTTTTTTGGTGTTTTGTTCTTTCATGATGGGAAGCTAATGCATGGCAGGTTTTTTTTTCTTTGTTCTGTCAGGCACAACCTCTTTGTCCTCTACGTTTCAGGAAAAAGATTTCACCAGCAGTAAACTTTTTTTCCCCTTCTCTGTTGCTTCTTCTTTTTGAAGTCTTATTTATTGCCGAAGAGCCTGGGGCAAATCGAGAATAAATTACAGATTTTCGCATTTAGCCTTGTGGAAAGGGTTGGTTACTGGAAACCCAGGGGTTCTTGTTGACGGAAGGAACTGCTTGAAATTTTTTTCCACGCAGCTTGAATCCTGTTTGCTTGTCGTAATTCGTGCGCGATATATGTATGCATGAGAAGGAATTGGTTCTCCACCTCCACAAGCTGTTCAAACTAGCGATCCTATGGCGCCTAGCTCAAAATAATGGTCATGTCTTGGTGCTTTTGTTGAAATGCATCCGCTTAGGGAGAATCATTTACGGCCAATTATCTTTGATCATATAGCTGTGTGGCATGAATGTAAATAATTTGTGAAATAAATAAAATATACTCATGCAAAGATAAGTTGAAATTTTTTTGCACTCACTCAAATCGATATAATTAGTTTTTTGAATGAATATTGATGAAACTCTCTCTAATTTATTTTACCTTTGTTGCAATTCAGTCTTCATATGACATAAATGCATATCTGAAGCATTACAAAGATCTGTTTTCAAATAATCAATAACTATAGCGTTTTGCTGTTTGTAGAAAGGAGTAATTCAATATAGACTAGGGGTTGGCAACCTTACTGCTGTAGTGTACTAAGTCAATTTACCAATATGATTCAGAGTGCCAGCCACGCAGTAGGAAAAATGTGAAACAATTCGATTCCCATGGCAATGCATGCAGATTCAGGAAATAGAGATAAAAAATACACAGAGAGTTTTTTTTATTAATTATGCATCATTTAAAGATATGTATTAAAATAAGAAATAAGCAATATAAACTATAATTAATATCGCAATATAAAGGTATAATTTTTGACTTTCAATTTGATTCATGTGTGTGATTCAGAATGTTCAGTTCTTAAACATCTTTGTGGACTCAAAATATATTTCATATGAGAAAAAATGTGTTCACATATTTATGTAGAATCAAAAGAGGAAAGCGAGCGTATGCAATTTTCTTCAAACAACTAAATCGTTCCGGCAACGACATTCACCAATTTAAAATAGCTGTCGATTTATGGGTAGAGTTATCTTCCCAATTTTTTCGTAATTCCGTAAATGTTGCTTTCCCCGGTAATTCTAAAGATGTCAGTTCGATAAGTTCCATTTCAAAATTATCAACTTCCATTCGCTTGAAAATTAACAATTCAAATGGGATTATTCATGGGTCTGTTAAATCCGGATTGATTTGGATAGAAAATAGAGGCAAACATGAGCTTCAAAGGCTTTGCATCTTTTAGAAAATTCCTCCTTAAGGGCTTTAACGCAGGTTTGAAGTTCCCTACGGTAAATGTATTTGCAAGCACTAACATTTTGGATGTATTTGTACTAATATTAATACCATGGAGAAAAAAATATACTTTGTAGCAAAGTCTTTCAAATATTCAAAAAATTCAAGCACTGTTTGGTCATTTCCTTGCACAAACAACTCTTTATTAAAAATTTGTGAGGTGTAGACAGGAGAGACAGAGCGATTTAACTTTATTTTATAATTTTATAGAGTGGTGCAGAGTGCCACTGAGAATTGCTCCCTGTGCCATATCTGGAACGCGTGCCGTTGGTTGCCGACGCCTGATACAGACCCATAGATATTATTCGAATCAGTGGTCAGTTTTTGACAACGATTGATGATGCTTTGGTTGTTAGAATTCCTATTTCATTTCGAGTTGGCATCCTATTATGATGGGATTTCATCATTTTATTACTTGGGTTGATTAACTTTATATGGAGACCATTCTTCTTATTTAATTGTAGCTCTAAAAATTTTTTTATTGTTAAAACTATGACTTCAAACCGGAATTGTGAAACCCGCGCGCGCGAAAGCCGAAAAAAACATTTAATTTGGTCGGAACGAAAACCACAACTGAATCGGAAAAAAATATCGGTTTATTTTGGTTCGATATATCTCCAGTCATTTGTTACTTACTGCAACTAAAAAAAACTTATCACTATTTTCAAATTTAACGTCAACCATATAATTATATTTTTGTTTATGATAGAATTATATTTTTAGTACGCCGCCCATCCGGTATAGTGGTTAGCAACGCTGACTGCGGTGCCGTAGGGACTGGGTTCGAATCCCGGAGAAGGCATGGATATTTGTAAATGTATAGTGCCTTCGCGGCATGGGGGTACTTTAATAGCCGTCGAGCCACAAGTCCTCTCGTGAGGTTGGTGGAAGGGGAAGAGAGGTTGGAGGCCCCTGACCACCCCAGGGTGTTCTTCGTCAAAATTGGAGTGGACAGGCGTAAAAATCTAGCCCTTAGCCGCGATGAATTTCGTGGACCTTGATCTGATGTTTCTATCGATCAGGTGGCATAAGCAACAACATATTCTTAGTTACTAATTATAGTTTTTATAAATTTCAATTTATTTTCGTAATTTTATTTAATAAATTTAATTTTTTGATCAGGATTAATAAGGTTTTGCCGTGCTAGTATACAATTAAAGACGGATGCATGTTGCACATCAAGTAATTTTGTTACGTAAATATATAAATAAACATAAAATGCTGTACATAAAAAAAAACCCTTTTAAAACTAAACAGTAACAGAAAAAATACTTTAATATGCGAGTGTTAGAGTTAAAACTAATTATTCCAACCAATTATTCCTAATTATTACCTTTTCTTTTTGAAAAAATATGTCATGTATAGTCTAGTTCTTATATTATGAGATGTCTTTTACCTCTGCTTTTTTTTTTTGTAAAACGCATTGATGATCAGAAAAAAGTCTAAATTCTAAAATTGCATAAAAAAATCAAAATAAGTTAAAAATAACTTAAAATCGTAAAAATGAGTCTTATAGTAGTCGCATATGATGTGTAACATCTGACATGTTATCGTGGTAAATACGCAATAGTAACTTAAATCCTGAAAAAAATGAATCGGGTAGGATTGGAAATAATTTTCTATCGAATAATTATATCTTTAATGTGAAAATTTTATTTATTTAACACAAGGAGTAATGCAATATTTTTTACCAAAAATAATTATTCTTGTTCAGTTTGGGGAAGAGCGGAGACAATAGGCTTATAACTAAAATATGACACATATACTTGTGATTTCAAAGTATTTAAAAACCGTTGAAAAACAGCGTCAATCACAGTACCACTGTTAATTGTCGAAACATTTTGATTTGTGTTCATTTTAAACTTGAGTTCATCATTCAAAAAAGCTATGAACGGCTCAGCTTCTGGCAAACTGAAGTTAACGTTAGAATCACCTCTCGAAATCATGGGAAGCGAGTGATAGTTTTTTTTTTTTTTTTAAAGAACAGAACCACCTTCGGTATATGGTAAAAGTACAAAATGCAGGAAATCTTTAATATTTTGAACCGTTTGATTCGGAGAAATGTTTTCGACAACCGAAATCACTGTCCTCAGATTTCATACACAACGAGCCCTGAGACTTTGACAATTGAGCGTAAGAATCGCAAGTTTATCCTGGATGAAGTCTAATAAGACTTGATGGTATATGCGAAGTAGATTTAGAGTCAAGAAAATGAAACCAAGTTTTTGAATTCCAATCTTCTGAAATGTTAAATTTAACAATATAGAAAAGCCTGGCAGCTTGATGGCTACTAGAGTTGGACCCCGATGCGAGGGTAGCGAAGATACACCACGAAGCGCGCTGATTGGTCAAATCAAATAGCACACGTTTCCCCGACTTCTGTTACACATTTCCGTCCTTTTTCACGAAATCACTCCTACAAATATCTAGCAACCGAGAGGAAAGATGTTACACATCAAAAATTTTGCAGAAATTGACGAAAGTGGATTCCTTTTTAAAAATTCGAAGAAATTCGTATGTAAAAGTTTAAAATTAACAAAATTTTATGAAATGAGGAGATGGCAATCGTGTTTAGGATCATGTTAAGGATTATGTTAGAATTCCGTTAAGGGAAATTAGAATGATTAACAAGATCTCGGTTTTTTTTCCAATCCCAAAATCCCGGGATTAATTTTTGTCTGAATTATACTTAAAAAATTTTTCTCATAAAAATTTTCTAAGAATTTAATTTTTCAAAAAACTGTATTTTTTTATGAAATATGTACGTAGAATTTTTTAGTGCAATTATAAGTGTGCTATAGGTAAAAAAAAACATATATACACAGCTCTCATTTCTCGTATCCCGGGATTTGGATAAAGTAATCCCGGGATTGAAAATATGATGCGGGATTGCAAACCTTACTCGCAGCTTCAAAGTTAAAAATCAAATCAAACCAATAAATAAAATAAAAGATGGCTCTATTAAAATCATTTCCTTCAATTTTAGTATTGTATTTCTGGAGATGATTCCTTTACAGCAAGGGCTTGTTAGAGGGCGACAGGAATTGACTAGTTAAGGACCATTTCCTGAATAATGATAAATACTTATCTAAGTAAAAATGTATGGTTATAAATTTCCTTCTTATCATGTGACGAATTTTAAAAGGATGTTGCATTTTTCTTCTTCTAGGAACAGGAATTGGCGTCACGCTGTTAACACTTTTTCTGTCTTGTGATGATGAGAGACAATGGAAAGTTTTACACAATCTTAGGAGTCAACGAACCTTTGAGAAGTAAATATAGTTTACTTTGATAATCTATTTTAACAACTAATTCCAGGATCTTGCAAATCTCGATGAAATGTTTTGCGAAAATATTGACTCTGTGATGAAGATTGCTTAGTTTATAAAAAATAAAATTCAAAACTGGATAGTTATTTGTTAAAAGTGGTACAATTTTCCTGTTTTTTTTTTTTTTAAAAAAAATTTGTAGTAAAATTCAAGGTTATTTTGAATTTGCATTGTTTAAAAATATCGCATCGAATTTTTGTATTCATTTCTTAAATCTATGGGAAATGAACAATTATAAATTATGAAAATTATAAGCAAATTTCGAATTTCCTTATTCGTAAAATCAAGTAGTTTTTTAAATGAAATGCTTGAAACACGACGCATTTTTACAAGTCTTGGAGATTCATCTTCAAAGTATTTCTTAAATCTTTTGAAAATAAAGGAAGCTTTTAACCTTAATTCGGTATTATATATGCATTTTAAAAAAAATTTGTACTAAAACCATCAATTAGTGTACCCAAAATTATCTTAAGAATTTATAATATTTCTTGTGGATCATATATATATTTAGTTTTGAAATCATATATTTGAATCAGGGGCACAGAATTTAACAAGTAATTATAAGAAGGAGAGGTAGAACACACACACACATAGTTCTATTACCCAATAGGAATATCAAAAGTATTTTTCTTTATTTCGAAGAAATATCTATCAAACATTTCGTTTTTTAAGAAAAATGCAACATTGCTGAGAATTATTTCAGATTTTTTTCTCATGTAGAACTTTTAAAAGTCTATACAGGGGGTTGGCAACCTATGGCACACGTGCCACATGTGGTACAATTTTCAGTGACACTCAGCACTACTCTACAAATTTGTCAATTTTTGAGTAGACGGTAGTTGAAAAATTGGTAGTGGACCTTATTTGACAAACACCTTCAGAATTATAGATATTTCCGGAATTATGAAAAAGTTAACTCTAAAAATAAATTTACAGTTATTTTTTGTGACTGGCTGAATGTCATTGCTGGAAGATTTTTTTTTATCCAATGGGCTGCGGATTGGTATTTTTACCATTGCAGACCTAGTACATCTCCAAGAGCTGGTATCACTCTTTAGTGCGGCGCCGTATAGGCGGATACCAATCGCCGCAGGTAATTTTGACGCCCAGTTTCCTCCACAGAGGGAGGCACCTGAGCTCTGACGATGCAAACTTGTACCAGGATTTAATTTTGCAGAGAGCGCCCAAGCCAAACAGACACTCTAGGGATCTTTTACATGCCGTATAATCATGTGACATGGCCGATGTCGATTCTCTGCATCACGAAAATCCACCGACTTGGGCCGGGGTTGAACCCGCAACCTTGGGTGCAGAAGGCCAGCGACAAACCAATCCCGCCACCCAGCCGGCTAGCTGATTTAATTTTTTAAAGAGAAAATTTCATGTGTACTCTGCTTTTCACTTTTGGTTCTACATATATGGAAGTAAAAATTCTTTCCTCATGTGAAAAATATTTCCGAGTCCTTAAAAATAAACTGTTTAGCATCTGAATGCTCAAAATCGTGTCAAATTGAAAGTCACAAAATATACCCCTGGTTTTGCGATAGGAAAATAGAGCGGTGTAAGCACAAGGTTCGCATTAAAATTTTTATTTAGATGTAATGAAGGGAAATACTTATATTTTATGTCGTTCATTTCTTATTTTAATAAATATGTTTAAAAATACATAATATGTGTACAATTTAATTTTATTTTTGCTGAAGGAATAGTTATATTGTATGCTGTTTATTTTTATGTTAAAAAATACCTTTATGATGCAAAATTAACATACAGTAGAACGTCGTTTATCCGAATCAATTGGGACCGGACACCGTTCGGATAACCGAAAACCGAATGCGATCCATGCAGTATATGATACTGGACACTATACAAACATTGAAAGTCATCACATGCGGGAAACGTGCTTGAAAAGAAAAAGCCAAATAGGTGCAAAATGTCGCAATTTTACCTTGATTGTATAAAATAATCACTTATTTTTCCCTGTACCATTGTTAACCTTCGTTTTTTCACTCCAAGGTCTCTGATTCTCTTCAGCAGCAGTAGTTGAGTAGGGCAGCACTCTGACTGTTGTTCGTACCACTCCATAGCTGTCTCTAACACAGAAAAACGCGTCAGCATTTGATGGATCCTTGCTACTTTCGTTGTTGTTGTCCTCGTCTTCATCCGTTTCATCGTCAACAGAGTCGGATTCTTCTTGCACGGAAGTCACTATCTCGTCATTATTTAGCATTTGAAATCCACAGTCTTCTGCATCGCATGCCATCCAGGTTTCTACATCAACAAAAGAGCATGTATACACCCCCTCACTTGGAAACAAACTGATCTAATATTCACGCAGATGTTACCAATCACGCAACTGAAATTCCCAATAACCCTCATCTTGGTTTCTTCACTTTTTTCCGCGAAACAACTGTTGACATTGCACTGTTCAAAAACGTATCCGGTCTTTGGTTCGGATATTTGACGCTCCGGATAATAAACGTTCGGATAAACGACGTTCTACTGTATAATAAAACCGTAGATCTATATTATTGACCTCTTTTCTCTAACTCTGTATGCATTATCGCAGGAATCGCATTGTTTCAAAAATGTCCTACTGTGTGGCACGCTGAATCACATTGGTAGATTGGTTTGGTACCCTACAGCTGAAAGTTTGCCGACCCCTGGTCCATACAATTAAAAAAAAGGTCTATATTACCATGAATAACTGTACATGCACAAAGATTAAACATTTGTCTTGCATTTTGTGTATTCAACAGTGGCCATATGAGTCAACTGGCCATGGTCGTGATCTTGTGACCGACGTTTGGAGTCATGGCATAGGTGCCATTGAAGACTCGTCTTTTTGATGACGGTTGATCTGTGGCACTGGACTGTAAAACAGTCCTCAATCCCATATCATGAATGTCTGAGATATGGGAACGACGTTTGTGGTATTTTTCTTTCTGCGTAGAGGTTTGTTGGCTATTGGTTGATTGGAGGCGATCCGGAGGCGTGGCTATAAATGGCGTCTCGACTTGAAAAAATTCTGTTCCTTTCCTCGGAATGTTTGACTTGGCTGAGAGTTGAGACACTGCTCTCTGGTTGGTCGGGGATGGGTGAGGGATAGAGACTCATATTGGCTGCCCACAAGGGGTGTAAAAAAATAGATTGAAAAAATAGCTTGTCCAGTGGGGGTAGAGTAGAGGGATAAAAAATAAAGTTTAATGACAAATAAATTTAGCAAATTTACTGGGTGCAATAATTTTAAAAAAAATATTGCGAGAAAAAATAACTTAAGGCGGGTTGTAGGAGTCCATGAGGATTCTCCTTGGCCTTTTAGTAGTATTGTTTACATTATACGGAATCAGGTTAGACATATTAATATTGTTGGTATCGGAAAGAGAGTTAAAGAAATTAATGGCTATTTTTTGAATATGAGTTTTAAAGCTATAATTTTTAGTGCATTATCATCATTTCTCATATAACGAGTTGCTTTAACAACCATACGGATGTATGAGTTTTGTACTACATATAAGATATTAAGATTAGTATTGGCAGCATACTCGTCTTTTTAGAGGGGCTGATGCATAAAATATCTGTCGAGGCTCAAAATCCTCGCACTGATATGGTATGGAAGTTTGGAGAATGTGAGGCTAGTTCAGGTATCGTCCTTGTCATTTGACCGTTGTTTTTAACGCCGGAGAGATCGCTCGGGCCACCAAATCACCTCAAGCTCATGCAATCTTGAATTCTGGGGCAAACAAATTCAATTGAGTTTGTTACCAATGACCTTAACTATCGTCCTAGATGACAGTCGTCATGAGAACTAAAATGTCTTTTTCACATATCTCCGTCTTTTATAAGAATGGCAACAGCTTTTTACAATCTTAAGGTATTTGGGGTATACTAGGTTCCCCGCGCGACCACATTTCTTCCAAAATATTTTAAATGAGCAGGCTATTTTTTCCCCCTGAACGACTTGATGGTTTTGATTGCTGTGTTGTAGACTCATTGTGGTTTATAAATGCAAATTAACGGAATATAAAAAAAGAAGTGGAGCATTTGCGATCTCTATTGAGTCAAGTTGAAATTCTGGAAAAAGAAATTGATCAAGCAAGGAAGAACCTGATAAAATAATAGATAGTAATCATGATAGAGAAAGTAAATTTGAGAAAAGCGATAAACATGATAGGTTCGAGTAGAAGGGAAGATTTTGCAAATGTTGCCTAAAGAACTCCATCAAAAAAGATATGAAGCCACATCTGTACCACAAGACACACAGTATTCTTTTAAAAAGACATAAGCAAGAAAAACTTCAACATGCTATTTGTCAATCATCTAAGGACAGTAAAACTGCAATAACTTGAACAAAATATGACAGTTTTGCCTGCAAAATTCTTTTCCTGTAATGTTAGTGAAAAGTTTCTGTGATTTGTGCCCTTTATTGATGTCACAGACATTTGTGAAACATTTTAGTTTAGTTTGATTAACAGTCTGCCGCTGGTCTAGGGCCTAGTCAAACTGCTCATTGGAAAATTTGAAATAAGATTTTTTGCTGGATAACTGTATATAATAAACAAATTAACAAGTGGAAAAATTAAAAAATTTTTAATAATAATAATTTAAGATTTGCTTTAGTTTTCCGCGTTATTTAATTTTGTTTAATGTTTTTAGGGGCTCCATTTCTTGTGGGAAAGGGAAGGGATCCTCAAGAAGAAAATTCTCGTAACCCCGAATTGGGTCAATCCGGCCCTGTGTTGTGGCCGTGGTAGTATAGTGGTTATCGTCAGAAACTCGTGAACAGCACATTATGGTTTCGAGTCCCGGTGCCACTGAAAACACGCCGTGTTTTGGGGCTAATGCACATCAAATCTCTGGAGACTCAAAGTCCACCCGTTGGCATGGTGTGGTAGCTTGGAGAGGAGCATGCAAGCTCAGATGTCGCCCTCGTCATTTGACCATGATGATTAAAAATTACGACGTCGACTTCTTTCGCGTTGCTTTATAGAGCGACGTTAATTATCTCTCACTCATTGGCCTTGCGTAAGTTATAATTCTTTTATATTATAATTATTTTATATAGTGTCCTGAAGCTTTAGAGCAGTGATTCCCAAAGTGGTCTATATAGACCCCCAGGGGTCTATGACAGTATGCAGGGGGTCCACGTCAGCGAAAAAATAATTTGGAGGTCCATGAGTTGTAAATGGGGGTCTGCGATAGTGACTCTCATTAAACCAGATCATGACTTAAATTTTAAAAGAAAATTTCATCAAGTGGAAACCAAATTTACCTGTTTAACCGATTTATTTACTAAATTTTATGAAGTTAATTTGCAGTTACAAGGACCATCATTTCGGCGTTTCTTGCCATAATTAAGCTAAGGAGTTATTATATTGAACGTCCCGAATTTTCCTAGTTTCTCAGTTTGTCGCACACAATCTGCCAGGAAGAGGACGTTTTAACTTGCATTCAACATTTAAATGCCTTTTATTCAAATTTTGAAACAAGGTTTGAGAATGTTTTGACTACATATATAGTAATACTGCACACTAGGCAATTAATTAATATGGTCCCATTGAGAGAAAAACAAATGTCATATTACAAGAGGAACTGATCGAAATAGGCACTAAGAAAATCTTAAAGTAAAATTTAGAAACGGATATCAGCAATTTTAGAAGCACCAGATTCATCTCTCCTATTAAAAGCATTTGTTTGTTGTTCAGTTACTTTATGTAACAGTTTTTTTAAGTATTAATTAAATTTTTAATTAACATGTGTGTCTTAGGTTTTAAACACTATACTTCACTGCAGTTAGAAATTTAAATATTTTAAAGTAAGTATAGCTCTATAACAGCTGTCAAAAAGACATTTAAGTTGATAAATTTGCAAAAATTCATTATTAGGTAAGTAAGGGTCTACCTCAAACCGAAAAACACGATAGGGGGTCTATGAGACGAAAAAGTTTGGGAACCTCTGATTTAGAGACACTATATTTACGCAGTTTTTCACTTTAAGAGCTCTATTGAACTTTCATTAATAAGCTAATCCAGTGCTCCTCAATCCTCAGGCAGAGGACCGGTAACAAACCGTCGATCAAATCGTACCGGTCCGCACAAGAAATATTAAATTGTTTCCGTTTTATTTATGGTATATTTATCTCTGGTTAGTGTGACTTTTTGGGGAAATCATTTTTTAAAAATTTTTTGGTGTAACTGTAATTTATTCTGAAAACATGTTTAAAAACAATTGAATAAAATTATTAAATCACACACACACACAAAAAAACAGTAAAATATAAACGCTGACCGGTCCGCGATGATAAAAAGGTAGGGGAGCATTGGGCTAATCCATTTACCACTAGAGCATAGAAATCAAAATAAGGAATATATTTTACTTAGGAAAGAGAGAATGGATAGTTTCAAATTAATTAATAACAAGAAAATATATATGGGCAACTCTGTATACTTTACAATGAATTCAAAATATGATAATTAAGACCAGGACATTTTTCTGTTTGAAAAATGTTCCGAATTTTTCTGAGTACAATTGTGCGCGTGTGTTTACCATTAATTGAGGACAGCCTTAAAAATACCCCCTCCCCCAAAGATACTTCCTCTTTCAAATATTTTTGTATTTTAGTTTTCCAAGTACAATTGAAAGTTGTAGAATTTTTCATCCAACCCGCATTAGCTCTTCACTTCAAATCTGTGTTTTCAATGTAAATGTTTGGAAATCCTTGATTGCTTCGACTATTGACACTGCAGGTGTTCACTGACCTTGTCCAATTATATGACCTACATATTTAATACACCCTTGAGCAAATATACATGTTACTGATTTCAGTTTTTTACATTTGCTTTATGAATGCCATTCAAACTCGATTTCAGTACTTAATGTGACCTTCCAAACCCTCAAAACTATTGTAAATACGTTTGTCCCTGGAAATAATTATGCCATCATTTTATTAAAATTGCTTATAATAGCCATAAACTAAAAATAATCGTAGATGATAACATCTCTATTAAGTTTAATTGTAAGCTTTCTCAGGAGACGGTTTGTCCTACATCGAAAGCCCGAATTCAAATTTCAAATCCACAATAAAACTAAATATCTGCATTATTTTTATAAAATTCCAATATATGTGTATGCATAATTCTCTCTTTAAATTGTATTTGAGAGATTTTATTCAGTTTATGATGATCTTGAGCCCTCCAAGAATTCGCGGGATTATTAAACTTTAGTTAACTTGCCTAGCGGAAAATAATCATAACTTTATATCCAAAAATTAGGGTGGGCATTACGTCGATCGAGATCAATCAGTAGACCGCCAAGACATTTTGGGATGGCCGCCTAAAAATTTTACCAGTTAATAATTACGTACGGAAAATTCAAGATTGGCTGACAGTACGCAGACTAAGCATTCTACTGACGATAGCTACAAAAACTAACTTTAGATAAAATATTTTATTTCTTTAATGTATTTTGAATTATTTCATAATAAATGTATCATTTGATATAATTACACTGGTGTCCAAAAGTTAAGCATAATTGATAATTATGTGAATAAAGAAGGAACTGTAAATCAGAAGGCGGGAAACGTGATATGCGAGTGTAAAATGGTTATAAAATAAGAAAGCAAATCAAAAGAATGATAATAATTAATTTTATTATCCAAAGTAGCAGTTTGAAAGAAAACTGAGCATAGCAAGGATTCACACTTTAAAGAAAAAATGAAAGAAAACATTAAATAAAATACTGATGCTGCAGTTTAATAAGGCGTGTGGTCACCTCTTACAGCCAGGCACGCTGCACAGCGATTTACCATACTTGCTATGAGATGATGAATGAGTTGTGGGCTCAAACGGTTCCAAGCTTCTCTTCAGTTCTGTAACGGAGCTTGGTGGGTGCGAAAGGGCTGCAATTTGTCTCCCGAGCATATCCCATACATGCTCGATAGGATTTAAATCAGGGGAGTTCGCAGGCCACGACATGCGCTGGATGTTTTCCGTTTCAAGGAAGTTATCAATCAGCACCACTCGGTGACATGGCGCATTATCATCCATGAATATGAAGTCAGGACCGACAGCACCTCGAAACAAGCGAACATAAAGCTCAAGAACTTCGTCTCTGTATCTTTGAGCAGTCACAGACCCCGTGTTAAAGAAATGGAGGTCTGTGCGGCCGTCCATCATGATGCCTGCCCATACCATTATTCCCCTTGATGGAAAATGATGTCTTTCCGTTATGTTTCTTGGTTCAAAACGTGTTCCACGTTCTCTCCATATCGTTACCCGCCGAGAATCACTACTCAGACTAAACCGGGACTCGTCACTGAACATCACATTGGCCCACTCTCCCACACTCCAATGTTGATGTTTCAAACTCCAGTTCAAACGAGCGCGTTTATGCTCAAACGTGAGGAGAATGCAAACTGCTGGTCTTCTGGCATACAGGCCAGCATGATTGAGTCTCCTGTAAACAGTTTGTCTCGAAATTCGTATTCCTGTGGCGACTGTGAGCGCCGAACCCAGTGCTCTGGCAGTACTGCCCCTCTGACTTCGCGCACTTATTACCAGATATCGGTCTTGGCGAGGGGTTGTGACTCTTGGTCGGCCTGATACTGGTTGTCGGGTAACATCTCCCGTTCTTTAAAATCTCTGCCACAGTCTTGAGATCACAGACTGGTCCACATTCAGAATTTGAGACATTTCGGTTTGTGATCGTGAGGATTCCAGCATTCCAACGATTCTTCCTTTCGTAAACATGTCCAATTAGCGTCTTTGTGCCATCATTCACCTTGTTTGATGGTTAACAACGTTCCTTCGCACAGCAGTTGCACGAAACGTGTCTGAACTGCCTATACTGCGTGCATCGGTTTCTCCGCGTTCCGACATGCGCCGGTGTTTCGCGCAGGACGTAGTCGACTGAAAAGTTTTGCATAGACCCAATGTTTCTTCTTCACCCAATTAATATCCGCAAGAAATTTGGAATAATTTTACGAATATTTACTCCATGTTTTTCGCATTTTACGATTTATGCTTAACTTTTGGACACCAGTGTATATCCCAACATATAGTGGTGGCCAAAATTGTGGACACTTTTTTAAATCGTTATGCTTTTCAAGTTTGTATGCTTATAGGAAATGTTACGTTGCGCAAATTGCATAGTCTTTTATATAATTTTAAAGATAATTTAATACTAATTTCAATATAAAACAAAATTCAAATACCTGCAACGCGAAAAAAAGTTATACTGCAATAAGTACAGATATGCATTAGATACTGATGATAGCAGTGAGTTATCGGTGCTCATTGGGGTAGCCTTTAATTTTTATTACTGCTTCACATCAATGTTTTGTTGAGCTGAAAATAGTTTTAAGCTCTTCCTTCGTTATTACATGATGCCAGGAAATAATTACATCATCAACTAGTTTCTTTTTATTTCATGGGTACCTCATTCGGACAAGAGTTTTCAAACGGTGTCACAAGTTTTCCATAGGATTGAGGTCAGGACTGTTTCCTGACCAGGACAACAATGATATTTAGTCAAGAAGCAATGATATCAAATAAAATTGTAGAATGGACACCTAGAAAGAGCTGGGTGACGAGAAAGTGGACTTTCCTATGTTAAAATTGCGAGACAGGTGGGTGGTTCAGTGACTGTATCTGGAGACTGAAAGATTTGCTTAAGATGACAGGAGACAAATTTAATAAAAAACAAAGCAGGAAAAGGCCGAAAAAGGAAACCGAAAGGCGAAAGGAAAGCCGAAACTTGGCAGTTCGAAGTCCAGAACGCGATCGCTTCAAATAAACAATTATAAGCCATGTCATCATTCCCCTGCCCCTCAAGACAGAGCAAGAAACAAAAACTCCTTTTTCCCTGGACAGGTCAAGAAACCACCCCCGAACAACAAAAAACACTCCTTTTCCGCCACGGTGAGAAGATCAACGCCTAGAAGCGGAGCTCTTCTGAGATATGTGCCCCATTGAACATTCTACATTCTACCTTAGAAGCGGATAATGTTTATCATGAACTTGAAACATGAAATTCCTTAAACGCTAAGGAAAAAAGAGAATTTTTAAAAAAAAGAAGGGATGCTGTTAGTTGTGTTAGATGCCTCGCCATAGCACAGCTGAATGCTTGAAAAAGGATTTATGTCCTATTTGTAATGGTTCACACCATGTTTCAATATGTATTCGAAATCGGCATGATGATGGTTTTTCTCCGAAAGGGGAACCGATAATATCGTGTCCGCAGCGTTTGAAACAGAAGTATAAATAGTGTATTATTACAAAGATGCGCCGCATTAATAGATGACAGAAATGAACAAGACATTGTTAAATTATTCTTTGATAACGGTTTACAAAGAAATTTCGGTGGCCGCGGTAGCTTAGTGGTCAAGGTATCGGATCGTGGCTGGCATGTCATGAGTTCGAACCCAGTACAACTAAAGACCCGCCGTGTAGGGGAGCGATGCACGTTAAATCAGTCGAGAGCTCAAACGTCCTTCCGTTGGTGTGGTGTGGAAGTTAGGAGAGGAGGTCCCAGCTCAGGTGTCGTCCTCGTCACTTGACCATGGTTCAAAATTACGAGGTCCTTCACCAAAAGCCCTCGTGGAGCTAAACAGTGCGACGTTAATGCTCACTCACAAAGAAGTTTCGTTTTAAAGAGTACTTCTGAGAAACTTAACTTTCTAATTCTTAGAAAAGAAAACCTTTCCATTTTCTCATTTGGGGCTAAGGCAACTGAAACAAAAAACTTTAAATATCGTTAAAATAAAATTGAAAAATAGAGAGGATCCTCAAATTTATGCATTGAAATAGAAGCGGTCGAGACAGAATACATTTCGGCTACACATTTTCCAATCCCTGATAAAAATATTGATAGAATATTTAGATATTTAAAAAATGTACCATTAGCCGATTCTTATGAATTTAACAATAAATGCCAATTCTCATTGGTGCGGACTATTATTATCAAGTAGTTATTGGTAGGATTACACGTCTGACCAAAACTTTTGCAGCAGTAGAGACATTATTTAGGCGGTCTTCAGAAGGACAGAGCACAGATTGTAAGGAACTTTTAACAATGAGTGTTATTATTAAGGAATTCGATATTTCGAAGCAGCTCAGCGAATTTCGGGTGTTTAGAGAATTTGGGAATGGAAGCAGAGGTATCTGCTGAGATAAAAATATTGATAAAGATATGATGTCGGAAGCTGTGGAATATCCAGCTGAAGTTGAAGCTAGAATTTCATACCAAAATAAGCGGTATAAAGTGAAATTCCTTTGGAAACCGAATATGAAATCATTGTTAGAAAAATAATGAAGAAATTGCGAGGAAAAGATTTCTAAAGTTGAGATTACGTTTTAAAAATGACAGTTCCTTATTTGAGGATTACAAGTTAGTCGCAAACAATTATCTTTCTGAGAATATAATAGAACGTGTTACAGTTGAAGGGAAAATCTACAACATAATATATTTTACCTACTACATAGACAGTAATACGTACTGTGATAAAACTACAAGCAAGTTGTGAATCGTATTCGATGTGTCGTCACATGCGAAAGGACAACTATCTTTGAATGATTGCTTACACACAGGGCTAAATTTTATACCTAACTTATTTTTTCTCTTAATCAAATTTAGAACGAATCCATTTGTAGCAGACATAAAAATGGCATTTTTAATGATTGAAACAGAAGAAAGTGAAAGGGATTTTACAAGATTTTTCCGGGATGAGAAAATCCAAGAATTGATTTAGAAAACAAGAGGCAAAATGAAAATAATTTAATCTCCAGATATTCCTCTTTTAGTAAATTAATTAGAATAAGTGCTTTATATGTTTAAGATTTATTTATAACTGTAAAGGGAATCCATTGTTAAGGAAAATAGACTGTATAAGTGCTTCTGTGTGTGAATTTGATCATGTTGCGAAAATTTTAAGTAAAAAATATTTAAAAATTAACAACTTAAAAAAGAATATTTACAATTAACTGAATTTCTAACTGAAATAAAGTGCCTCAAAAACAGACAACCGATTCCAAAAAACAAAAAAATTTCATCTTTAAACGTTTTTTTGGACAAAGATGAGATATTGAAAGTGGGAGGTAGATTAAAACATTCGCGATCCTAGCTGAATTTCAAAAACATCAAATAATGTCGCCAAAGGCTCACTATTTCACTGATTTAATAATTGAACACTATCACAAGAAATATTTACATTCTGCTTACAAACCACATTATATTTCATAAGACAGTTTTATTGGATCCCATCTCGTCAGAACCAAGTAAGAAGACTATTAAATAAATGTATTATATGTGTGCTTTCGTACGAAAAATTAGACAATAAACCAAATGAGGGGAGATTGACCACGAGACAGAATTGTGCCTTCCAGACCCATTGAAAAAGTCGGATTAAATTATGCGGGTCCCATAATCACAAAACTAAAATTAAAAAGTTCAAGAGTAGAAGTTCAAGAAGTCGTATAGTGCCATGTTCATTTGTTTCAGTACAAAAGCCACACATATAGAAATTGTTTACGACTTAACTGAAGAAACCTTCCTAGCATGTCTCCGGCGATTTATAGCAAGAAGATCCAAGCCATCCATCATCTGGAGTGACAATTCAACGAATTTCAAGGGTGCAAGAAACATCCTTAACGATTGGAATAAAATTTGCAAGTCCGGCACAATTCAACGATTCAGTGCAGAGGAGGGAATCGAATGGAACTTTATTCCACCTGCTTCTCCCCATTTCGGTGGATTGTAGGGTGCAAACATTGAGTCTATGGAAACGAAATCAGCTATCATTGAAGTGCGGAGAAAAAACTACGTTAGATACACAAATCGAAGCAGTTTTGAATTCCCATTCATTCTCGCTACTTTCATCGGCCCCCAATGATTAAAACCCTTTAATTCCGGGATATTTTTTGACGGGAAATGCTATTTCATCTTTTCCTGAACATTATACTGCTTCGGATGCTTTATCTTATCATTCATTCCAGGGGGAAACTTATTCAAACAATTAGAAACAAATTCTGGAATCATTGGAGCACCGAATATCTTTCTCACCTTCAGACCCGTGCCAAATGGAGTGTCCAGAATCCAAACTTGAAAGTGAATCAGCTTGTTCTTTTGAAGAACCCCAACACCAAACCCTTGGACTGGCCAATGGGGTGCATTCTAGAAGTTTTTCTTGTTAATGATGGTCCTGTGAAATAGTTGAAGTTAAAACCTCTCCAGGTATTTTAAGACGCGCCACCAACAAAGTCGTACCATTGCCTATTCCAGATAACTCGGCAGCTGTAGAATAAAATTTTTAAAAAATTTGAACATTTTTATCAATTTCTTTAAACTTTAACCTTTATAGTATGCTATTTATATATTTTTGCTTATTTTATTTTTCAGTATTATTGATAATGCATGTGATTTAAGAATTGAATTTATAGGATTTTATTCTATTATTTTCATATTGCATGAATTTTATTTGTATTATTTTTGAATTTTAATGATCTTAATGTAAACTCCATAGGAATTTAAGTGGGGAGTAATGGTAGAACCCCCTCAGTATAGAGGGCGCTGCTTGGGAAAACTTTCTTTGTTTCGATCAGAGATCTTCTGTACGTCAACGAGTGCAGACGCACTCTATTTGTTATTAAACTTAAATTAATCATTAACTATGTTTGATTTGTCGTCGATGAATTGATTAAAACATTTTCACTGAACCACCAATGCCTCAAATGATTTGATGCCCTTGATGAACCAGCACACAATGCTTTAAATTAATGACAACATAAACAGGAAAAATATTAAACTTTTCAAAAATAATAGATTTAGTTCTTGTGTGTAATATTAAATAAAAATGAAAGGAATAAAAAAAAAAATATTTACTCAAGGAAATTTCTTATATTGCTCTCCAATTACTCCAAATATAGTCTTTTTTTTTTGTAATTTTTGAAAAAAACGTCAAAAGAATACACCATTTTCATAAATATAAATAAGCAATGACTTACAGCATTTGTATTTTTACCCATCCTGAGAAAAATTAATTCCGAATTCATTTTTATCACTAAGCTAACATCCTGTTCTTAGAACGAGTTGCTTACGCATACCAGCATTCATAACCGTAAATAAAAAAGAATATTTACAAATCTCTGAAACATTCTATTCCGCGAACAATGAAGAAACGCAAAAATCAAGTAATTAATTCCCGGCAAAGCGAGCCGTGCCGGTCTAAATCTCCTCGTTGTGAATGGAATTCCGGTTTTTTTCCCTCCTCGATAAGATATTTTCGAAGACGAAATGCCCTTGAATTCTAATCTTCGTCAGATTTAGCAAATAATTTTGCATACAAAACAATACGTTCTCGCGCTTTTGACATCTGAATGGCTTCCGCACCACACCTGCGGTGTTAAGTTACACCACGATGAATTCTTGAAATTATTCATGGTTCATCCTCAGTAAAACCGATTAGATACGTCACACGTTTCGTCTTTTGTGTCCCACGAAACACCACCTTTCCCAACTAATTCTGAATTAGAATGCACTTTTTATACACAAAAAAAAAGCGAATCATCAATTTAAACTACTTTTTTCTGTTATTTTAATGGTAAAAATACAAAATAAAAAACGCTTAATGTTCTTCGAATTAATCTTTTTGATACATTTAGCTTTTTTTTTTAAATAGCATTTAGCCGAGAGGTCATGGTCGCGAATTCTTGGCCGGAGTTGCTTTTGACCTATCGTACATTCGGCCTCTGGTGGCACTTGATTGAGTGACACCTGATTGAAGTCGCACTTCAACAACACCACTAACTTCTTATCGAGTAAACATCAAGTGTGTAGCGCAGGGGCCGGCAACCTTAGAGCTGTGGCGTGCCAAACCAATCTACCAATGTGATTCAACATGCCACACAGTCGGACCAGGGACGTCTTAATAGGGTTTGCAATCCCGTGTCATATTTTAAATCCCGGGATTTCAGGATTACATTATCCAAATTCCGGTATTGGTCCCGGGATTAGGATTGGACTATTTATTAAAAATACTTACACATTAGAATAGTTAAAATTGCATGATAAAACTGAAAGTATGATTAAAAATTAATTTAATATTATTTTAATGAAACAAATAAAAATAGTACATAATGAAATTTTAAAAAAAAAGCATTTCTTCATTTCTTGTGTTTTTGTAAATAAGCTTATAAAAACACAGCTCCTCCAGCGTTTCATCGTTGAAACGGCTTCTTATTTTTGTTACACATTGTCCTCCCGTAGAAAATGCACGTTCGAATTCCTAACTAGTAGGTACTATCGCCATTAAAAAGGAGTATGTTCTTTTCAGGTAGTCACCACGTCTCACTACTCCATTTTCAAAAAAGAGACATTTCTTTTTGATTTCAAGTGTTACCTCATTTGAAATTGAAGATCCAGTTGCATGAACTGTAAGTAAAGCAATGGGATTTGAAGTGTCTTAAGTCTTTAAAGCAGGTCCGCTATTAATTAACGGTATTTAATTGAAGAAGGAACTGTGACAAAATCTATTCGTGTGATGTTGCTTATATTATTGTGTAAGCATTGCAGTGAGCCCCTTAGATTTTTGCGACGTTCTCTCATACTGTGCCTATATATATATATATATATATATATATATATATTACATATTGAACTTATAATTGTGCAAAAAAAAATTCTAAGTACATATTTCATAAACAGAATATAAATGTTTGAAAGAATGTTAAGTTCTTCGAAAATTGTTATGAGAAAAATTTTTTTAAATATAATTTAGACAAAAATTAAATCCCGGAATCCCGGTTGTTTTAATCCCGGGATTTCCGGATTAGAAAAAACACCGGGATTCAGGGATTTCGGAATTCCGGGATCCCGGGGCTGAAAATCCTACCAGATATCTTCCAAAAATTCTAAATGCCTCTGTCCAAGTTAGCTGACACCGGACATCCTGAGAGGGGGGGGGGGTCCGTTTTCTGACCCCACTCGCGATGAGGAGAAAGTTACAGATGAAAATAAGAGAAAACATACCAAGTTTCACGGTTTAACATGCACACCCGCCTCGAACCCTTCAAGGTTCAACACGTAAGAAAACTAACATTAGCTGTATACAGTACAAAAAAAGTAAATAAGATACATTAAATGAAATACCAGATACACAATATTTTGAAAAAAAAATTTAAAAATATAATTCAGACAAAAATTAAACCCCGGGATTAGTTATTTTAATCCCGGGGTTGCAAACCCTACGTCTTAAGGCATGGACTAACTGGTCCATGGCTTAAGACGTCCTAATGAGGCTTCGTCTTCGGTGGGGGCCTTATTTGTGTTCTTGTATTTGTCTTAATAAAATCATGATCCGGATAATTTTGATGGTCAAATATTATTCCCAAGCATATTCTCTCTTAAAAACAAGGGAATTCCAAATTGCATGTCAACTGGCAAAAGTGGTGACCGCTGTCTATATTTAGGTCTAGGCCTAAATCTATAAGCAATCATTCAACACATTTAGTTGAAATACGGCCATCAGCCAAGCCGGTTTGTGCCTAGGTTTTTTAGATTGTGAGTCGTGCTCGTTTATTTGTTTCAAGTGAAACAAATAAATGTGCACGAGTATTGTTTGAACGAGTATTTGACAATGCTATATACCAGGGGTGGCCAACCCGCGGCACGCTTGCAACAATGAGGCACGGTGGAGTTGTAACAGTAGCACACGAAAATTTTGAAAAGATAATAAAACTAACCATTTTTTACAGTTTTATTGAAATAGGGTTGCCTAAGACAAAGAAAACCCCTCCAAATTTGGATCAAAATATGTTAGTGAATAAATGTTTTCTGCAAAAAGAACATGATAAAATAAATTTCAATCAAAACTAGCTGATGTGCATCTATAATAACCTAATTTTATGAGCACCTGCAAGAGCTAATCAAAATATAGAAGACTTGGTGAAAAAGATAGTAATTCAAAAGCCACAGTAAGTAAAACTCTCAAACTCAGTGGCGCAACAGCCCATGAGGGCCAAGGCCTACTGTACCCATCTCAGTATACATGACCATGGGGGTGCATGAGCAGATGTTCCGATCAGGTGGTCAGCCTGAAGCGAAACCCCCAGTGTTTGGTCCCCAAGTAAGCTTGGTTCTCATTTTATCGACCCACTGATGGGATGAAAGGCTGAATCAACCTTGCCCAGCCCGGGGTTTGAACCTCGGACCTGTGGTGTGGAAGCAGGATGCACTAACCATTCAGCCACTGGGCTTCACAGTAAGTAAATACCAAGAGTTAAACAATTATTTTGAACTAAATTATTCAAGTTGCTCATTTTTATTTTGTATATATATATCTAACATAATTGATTGAACTTGTAAAAAGTACATTAACAATAAAACCCAAGTTTGTACTTTAGTTTTATTTATTGTATTACTTTTAAATTTCGACTACATAGACTTGCATTAAAAAATGTGCTATTTGTGTAAAAATCCCATAATAAGTCTATAAGTAGCAGTTTCACTTTTGCATGGCCGCGGTGGCCGAGTGGTCTAGGCATCGGATCATGGCTAGCGTGTCATGAGTTCGATCCTAGTACCACTAAAGACCTGCCGTGTAGGGGAGCGATGCACGTAAAATCTGTCGAGAGCTCAAACGTCCTTCCGTTGGTGTGGTAGTTAGGAGAGGGGGTGCCAGCTCAGGTGTCGTCCGCGTCACTTGACCATGGTTCAAAATTACGCGGACCGTCGCCAAAAGCCCCCGTGTTGCTAATCAGTGCGACGTTAATATTCTCTCACTCATTCACTTTTGCATATTTGTTTGTTGGAAAAGTTGTAAGTGGTACGCGTAATTATTTTTTATCAAATAGTGGCACTCTTCCCAAAAAGGTTGGCCACCTCTCTATACACTGTCTACTCATAACCCTTTCGCGACGGATGTGTCATATATGATCTAGTCTCAGACCCCTTAACGGAGGGGGGGGGGAGGCCGTTTAAATGCAACTTTCCGTGAGGACGATCAGTCCTGTGGGTACGAACCGCGATTCATCCAGCTGCCGGTGACATTTGGGGGTAAGTATATGTGACACACTCGTGTCTAAAATGTTTTCCGTTCATCAGTTCATTGTCGAGAAAAGGTTTAAGGTCTCAGGCAGGGCCTACTTTTGCATAGGGGCCCAGGGCCTCAAAAGAGTCTTAAGACGTCCCTGAGTAGAACAATTCGATTCCCTCGATAATGCATATAGAGTTAGAGAGCATGGTCTTAATATAGATTTATAGTTTTATTATATATTATAACTTTTTTTATCACTTAAAGATATTTCTTAACAGCATAAAATATAACTATTTCTTCGACAATAATAAAAAAAATTATTATTGTACATATATTATGTATTTTTAAACATATTTATTAAAATTAGAAATTTCAATTTGCTGCGATTCTGAGCATTTAGTTGCTAAACAATTTATTTGAGCACTCGAAATATCTTTCATATGAGGGAAGAATGTTCACTTACAGATAGATACGTAGAACCAAAAACGGAAAGCAGAGTACAGCAATTTTCTCTCTCCAAACAGTTAAATCTCTCTAGCAATGGCATTCAATAATTTACAAAACAGCTGTGGTGTTATCTTTCTCGTTTTTTCGTAATTCCTAAATGTCCATAATTCTGAAGATGTTAGTCAAATAAGGTCCATTACAAATTTGTCAGCTGCCATCCATTTAAAATTGACAAATTTGTAGAGTACCACTGAGAATTGTACCGTGTACAAATTGTGGCACGCTTGCCGAATTTTAAAAGATATTAGTGTATGTTGATCTCTATAGGATAGCGAAGCCAGACCATAATATTAACGTTGGGCCCCTTTTATATGTGAAAAAAAAATATTCCTATTCTTTAATATTTTCCGAAAACAACCTTAAAAATTATAAGCAATGCGATAAAAAGCAAAGAAAAAAAAAGAATAAACGCGATTTTTATGCTATCCGTGGTTAGAGGGTTAATTATAGTGATTGAGAAATATTTAATGTATTGAGATTTTTGAACTAAGGAAATGATGCCGGAAATCAAGAGATAAGATTGATAAAATAAAGGGAGGGGGGGGAGGAATTTTTAAAAAACAAACACAAAATTATGAAAATCAGAAAAAAAAGTTTAATTTTTAATTAAAGATTATATTAGAGCGGGGGGCGCGCGGGAAACCACACAGGCGTAGATAGTCCCATGAGTCAAAATTCCTAGGGGGCCTTTTTGTGGAAATAGGAGCTTTGTTAATGGATTATTGCTAACATTTTACGAGTTTTTCGAACACAAGTTGGGGCTCCATATCATTGATACAGCGGTAGCTACGCCCCTGCTCAAAACCATTTATACATGTATTCTAATTCGACTGAAACTAATTGTAAATATCAAAAAATTATTCATTTATACACTTTGAAAAATCAAGATTCAAACGTAGTTTTGTCTCAATTTTTTTTAAAAAAATCAATACATTTTTCACAAACACAAAATCATCCCTCAGACCAGTGCACCAGAATTCATACAAGCGAATTGAACACGCAATGTATTTCCGGATTCGCCACTAGCAGCAGAAACATCACGCCACTTTGAAAAAAAAAAGATTTCGAACGATTCACACACTAACCCTAAAACTTTTTCCCGCCATGGCACAATGCCAACGCACGTGGAGGCTAATATCTTGATGAACTTCTTTCTGTTGTTTATTATAATTTTTATTTCCTCCCTTTCCCTTATACGACACGTGTTCGTACGAAGGCCATCTTATACTACACACATTGTACGCTACGATTTTTCCCTTCGGTGGAGCAGTAGGTAAATCTTTTATTTTTATTTTTAAGGCTTCCAAAGGCTGGAAAGATTATATGGTAAAGCTGAATTGTTTGTTTTCAAGAGGACGCGTAAACACATCACGTTGAGCTGGAAGGAGTCGTAATAACTTCAAATTGGCCCGAAATGCTCTTTAAAAATGGCTTGAGAAATTGGGAAAGTGATTTCAAAAGTATCTTTCGCTAATAAATAAAAATGAAGGTCATAAAACTGTCAGTTCAGGATCAAAATGCTTACCAAAGAAATTTTATTATGTGAACGATCACACCAGAGAAAAACTAAACTCTAACTCATATTCGATCTTTATAAAACATTTTTTTTTTTTTATAAAACATAAAAACTTTATAAAACCTGATTGCCACCAAGTATCTATCCTTTATAAAATCCATCTTGGGGGCCCAAAACCTGACTTTGCAGGGGGGGGGGCAAATGTTCTTCGTTACGCCACTGAGAAGATCCTTCAAGAATGGAAGTCATTTGACCTCGATTAAATTATTGGATGACTGAACTCGTTTGTTTATCTCCAAATTTCACAGATTGTTAGCCCATACATTTAATATTCTCATAAGCATCTAATGGAACAGTTTTTTGTACTAAAATCGGACTCAAACCCACGATTTGAGCATCGTTTTATATTAAAATTTTTGTATAAAAGAAAAAAAATCGATCTCAGGATCTCTTAGAGAATTTATAGATTCAATGAATTTTTAGTGAAAAAAAAAGTGAACTGTACTTATATAAATATAATCCTATAAAAGTGAATTACCATTTTTCTTTAATTATGCTAAGCGATAAGTAAAAATATAACAAAATAAAAATAATAAAATATGGCCTAATCTAATTGTTATCCTAATGGACCAACGATTATACGATTAAAAATATTTTTAAGGTTAGCCAACTTTTCCCTAGAATTACCTATTACCACTGGGTTGCAAGACAAAAAAATTGTGTATGAATATAGTGTAAGAGCATAAGTATATAAGTAAGTATTAGTGTAAGGATATGTATCTATTCTTACTCTGTATAAATGAGTAATCTACATCACTGTATAGCTTATTTTTTAACGCCTAAACAAATTCATTCCCACCAACCTTCGGAATATCGATTATTCTCTGCTGAATTAATAAAAAAAACAATTCCGGGAAAATTTATCTTTTTTTTTTCTCAAGAAATTTTAAAAGATAGAACGCGTTTACCGTTTGGTTCTTTTAAAGGAGACCAGTTTTTTTACATGAAAAGGGGTGAGTGAGTGACTGTGAAGTTTAATGGCGCAAGGGCCAATTTTGGCCAAACTGCGCCAAAAGGTGGGGGGGGGGGATGAAAAGGGAGACGAAAAATTTAAGAACAAAATACAAACGTAAATGTATGAAACATTTTATTAACTCAAACAAAAATACACTATAATTACGCTTACATCCCTTTTAATTATTTACGTAAACGAAAGCGAGTAGTATTTTTTCCATTGAATTTTTTTTTTGTTGTCAATATATCACTTTCTAAAATATCGGAAATTTCGGAGCAAGAAATATCCTTTATATTGAATTACACGGAAAGTGTTGCAGCTAGAGTATCAACATTTCACACAATCTTGATTTCTCACTTGTCCAAAAATTATTACCAATTGATAAAGATTCTTTCAACTGCTGCATTAGTTCCTGGGCAGCACAATGTAAACTCAACAAGAATAATTAAATTTTCACATGGAATGTGTTTATTTTTGAAATGTTAAATATTTCCACCACTATTTTATCAATTTCAACATGTTGATTTTCTCATTGTTCTAAATTATCAAAATTTAAACATATACATTCAGTGTTCTAATTTCTTCAAACAGGCGCATAACAGTTCGGCATGGCATCTCTGAATAGAGGTTAACAAATTAGTTTTAAAATATTGAAAAGAGGACAAGCAGGAGGGCACTTTTTGAGGAAGGACGGAACCTATAAAAGTAGGACTGTCCTCCTTAAAGGAGGACGATTAGTCACCATTGGACTGGAGGACGATTAGCGTAACGTACACCCCGCATTGCGGGGGGCCCAGCAGGAGTCCCAAAGTCTAACTGACCAAAAAGAACGTACACTTTGTAAGCTTCGGTTTTTTTCGGGGTACAAAACTTGCCTTTGCAGGGGGACCCTAACATTCTGCATTACGCCACTGTTGGAACCCTATCTTTTTCTATTTCGCTGTCTGTGCTGACACCCGCTCCATAAGGTGCATAAGCTTTCGCGCTATACAGTCAGGGACGTCTTAAGGCATGGACCGACTGGGCCCGGACCTCACACCCGTTGGGACCTTTTTCGTTCTCGACTCTGTCTTAACAAGACCATGATCTGGAAAATTTTAATGCTCAAATGTTATTTTCTTACATATTCTCCGAATAATAAGAAATTTCAAATTGCAGGTCATTTGGCAAAAGCGGTAAGATTGTATTAATATGTGATGACCGTTGTCCATGTCTAAGCCTAGGTCTTATTCCATAAAAAATCATTCAGTTTATTTAGTCGAAATGCAGCCACATCGAGCCGGTTTGTGCCCTGGTTTTTGAGATAGTGAGTCATGAACATTTATTTGTTTCAAATTACCGTTTGAACGGGTATTTGCCTATGAATGCCTACTATTTACTTTTAAAGATCTCAGGGAGGACCTACTTTTGCATGGAGGTCCAGAGCCTCAAAAAATCTTAATATTTCTCTGGGCCCCAGGGCCTCAAAGAATCCTAAGACGTTCCTGTGCACAGTCACGGTATTGAGTATTTAAATATTAACTGGAATTTTAAAAAAAAATTTATATATCTGAATTTAAACTGATATCTGAAAGAAATTAGCTCGTAGTTGCAGTGAAGAGTATGCTGTATTGTTATCTTGTAATGCCCGTCATCCAAATTTTGTGAGAGAAAAAAAAAACATTTCTGTTATGATAAATGAAAAATCATATAATTTTTGTTAACGTGGTAAAACTAATGACTATAGAAAACTTTTCGAAAAATTATACATCGGACTCCTGTTGTTATTTTTGATATTCCGAAATAGTATCTAGTTTACAGATATAGTATTTGTATTTGAACATAAATTTAATAATTATGATTTCTGATTCATCATTCTGCAATTGCTGAAGTCATTGCAAAGAATGACGGAATTTTTACTGCGTGTCGCCATGAAACATGACATATAAATATGCTTTTTTCATCTGTCGCTAGGAATCACGAAACATTTGAAGAATGTTTTATACGGAAGTGCCTCTAATTATTGGAACACAGATATAAAGCATTATCTCATATTTTTTAGTAGCACAAAAGAACGATGGGAAGCAAGAGTTGTGAACATGTTATCAACTACAATTATCAACTTGTTTATTAACCCGGCACTTCACGCGCAGGGTATGTCATACCAAACGCCTAACTTTTTTTCAAGACACCATCTAAACCTTTTTCGGAAAATGAATAGTTTCTCGTGTAGCTGACTAGGTCATACCCTTTGAGGCGCCTTAGCTTATAGGCGAATTCTAAAGGTATATTTTAGGATACCGCCTCTTCGGGTATGTCATACCCTGCGCTTGAATCGCTGTTGCAGTTCTAAATGCATGAGCACGTTTTAAAATCTTTCGTATGCGATAGCATATTATTGTAGTTATGATGTAGAAATGTGATATTTAAGTAATTTGATGGATACAGTATTTAATAGATATAGTAAAACTGTATTTTCGGAAGAAGATAGTCTTCTTGCGGGGATGATGAGGATGAATCGAATGATGAAGAGTATAATAACAAGTATAATTCCTCTACTGAAATCTATCCAGATAATTTAACTGAGGGAGCAATTATCGTCCTTGATAAAATGACCACAGAATATTCAATGGCTAGAAAATGTAATCGTTACCCTATGACAATATCTTTGTGTTGTTGAATAAATGCGTAAATTATTTTGTTGAGTAGCCAGAAACCACCTACTAAACATTCAACCAGACGCTGATTTCTGAAGTGTTTTGGATTTCGATTTACAGAAGAATGTTGAACGGGCAAGCTGTTTCTATGAAATTTAAAAAATTAAGATCCAGTGAAAACATTGCACTCGCTCGCGACGAAGACTAAAGGAGTGTATAAACAACGTACTGTGTGTTGTGTGTGAATGCCCCAATAAAAAGAACAAAAAAAAACTAAATTTACGTGTGAAAAGTGTAATAAACATATTGTATTTCCATCTTTCTTTCCTTTTTCACCTTTTTAATGCAAATTTTACGGTAAAAATAGAATGTAAACACCTTTATGAGATACCCTGCGCTTGAAAAGTGAAGGTCATTTTTTCCGCGTGTGAAGTGCCGGGTAAACGTTACCCTTTGGGCCAGTTTTGGGCTAATGGCAGAATGTCTAAGGACAAGCAGACTTTCGAGAGAAAGGAGCCAAGTTGTCAGTGACACAAGATAACGAAGGTATCCGAGCAGGGACGTCTTAAGGGATGGGGTAACTGCGCCTTGGCCCAGGGCCTCATGGCGGTAGGGGCCTCGTTTCATTCTCTACTCTATTTCAATAAGATCATGATACGGTTAATCTTAATGGTCAAATATTATTCCCTTATATATTCTCCGAAAAACAGGAGATTTCAAACTGCGTGTCAACTGATAAAAGTGGTAAGACTGTATTTTATGTGCTGACCGTTGTCCATGTCTAGGTCTTGGCTTAATACCATTAACAGTATTCAAGTCATTTAATCGAAATGCGGCCATCGGTCGACATGGTTTGTGCCTAGGGTTTTGAGATTGTAAGTCGTGCACATTTGTTTCAAATTATCGTTTGAACGAGTATTTGACAGTGCGTGCTATGTACTGTGTACTTTTAAAGATCTTAGGGGTAGGGCCTACTTTTGCAAAAGGGCATGGGACCTCAAAGAGTTTTAAGACGTTCCTGTGTCCGAGAGCCATTTACATACACACTTGGGGGACGGACTCCTCCTTTGATAGATGTAGCGATCATTATTATTATCATTTTCCGATTAATATTTTTCAAAATATTTACGATTACATTTTAAATTATTTAATTCCTTCAAGTGGCCGCGGTTCATGGTGGCGAACGGGTGGCCGGCCTGTCATGACTAGGGCCAATGAAGACCCACGATGTAAAGGGGTTAATGCACATTAAATTTGTCGTGACTTAAAGTTGTGTGGAAGTTTGAAGAGGGGGTACTAGCTCAAGTGTCGTCGTCATCATTTGACCTTGGTTCAAAATTTCGAGGCCCGTTGCCCAAATTTCTCGAGTTGCTTTATAGTATTATGTTAATTAACACTCACACCATTCCTTCAAAAATTAAGAATATTAGAACATATTTTTATTTTTATGGCTCTGTTTAAGAGCAGCCAATGTGTAATATTTTGTTGAAAATTACACTTTTTAAAAACAGTATTAGGAAAATAACTTTTATTTTGGAATGTTTTGCTTACACTAATAATTAAAATTAAGTTGTTCCTGCACATAAAACCCTATTATCTTGCTACCAATTTTTATGTAAGCCTCTAATTTAGACCCACGTCAGTCAAAAAACTGGGCATGCCCTTCAGTCGCGTAATAGAGAATATTAGCCCATCCCCCCTGCAAAGGCAAGTTTTGAGCAGCAAGCCAGATTTTACAAAGAATTACAACTTGGCGTCAGCCAGGCTTTGGGCCCTTTAGAATTCTGCCCCCTCCCCGCAACGTGGGGGTTTCGGGGGGTGTACGTTAAGCCCCTGATGCCCTTGTATATATATTTAACACGTGATTTTTATAAACATAATAAATGCAGCATTTTTTATTTAAAATTTTGAACAGGGATCTTGAAAGTCTTGTTATGTCTGCCAACCAGGCCTTCAATTTTAAGTGTGATTGTCAATTTTGTTTGTTAAGTAAGTTGGTTTTTAGCTTTTTTTTTTTTTTTTGATCCATGGAAGAAGGCATTTGTGCGCATGAATGTGTACAGTCAAATATTGTGAGAACAATAAATCCTAATTTCTTTAATCGGGCGTCATAAGCTAACTATTCCACGTATCAAATATTATTGTATTTGTTTTATACAAGTGTTTTATGGGTGTTCACTTGTGCAGAGAAATTAAATTGGATTTCTCAGATGGAACACAGGTAAATATTTTCAATAGGTAATTATAAGAAAAAGAAAAGGAAGCGACAATTTTTAGTTACAATTATTTTATATAATGTAAAAGGCAGAAGTTTGAAGAGCAGCAAACATATATGTAAAAACCTGCAGTTTGCCGACCCCTGCTCTAGGGCACTGTTTCCCAACCTTTTTTACCGCGAAGTAAGCAATATTTGATAATTTTACCACGTCCAGCTGAGGGGCTGGGTTGATTGGTTATATTTCAGATTATTTTGATTTAATAATTTTAATTCAATTGGATTTTAACATGCCTTCAGAATAAAATACAGTAATACCAGAAACAGAATATTATGTGATTTAACATGGGATATAAAAAGATTTCCACATAAAAAGTTGCACAAACCCAAGAGAAATACACCAGAGTAAATAAAATCGAAAGAATTCAATATTCTTTGTGCGGCCCGGTACTATTTGTTGCACGGCCCGGGGTTTGGAGACCACTGCTCTTTTTGCTTGCTGGATCGAGTTCACTATGAGATCGGTTTTACTCAAAGCAACTTTAACGCCAACTAAAATTTTTTTTTGTCACCAAACCTCTAGTATGAAGAGGGGAGGATTTTTTTCACAAATGGAAACATTGCTGATTGAAAATGGAATATCGTCGGAGAAAAGTTTAGTTCCGTTCTCGTCCGTGCCATGATTGAGTCAGAAGAAACAATAAAAAGCTTTCTCCGTTTTTAGTACACAAGTAGCCGCGTGTAAACAATGTAGCTTCCACAATATCCTTTTAGTCGAGTCAAGTAGTGGGAAGGAGAACGTACTCGAGAGCTCTTGAGGGAGTGCCAATTTATCCCATGTGAAGGGGCCCAGGTGATTTTTATACAAATCTAGCTAGCGACTGTCTGTTCCTTCTATTAAAAGCGGCACAAGTGGATTCGTAAAATAAGGGCCCTAAAAGATCTGCTTAGAACTACAAACATCTACACCTTCCCACAGGAAAACAATTATCCTGTGGATTATTAGAAACGAAAACACACGCACAGTCAGTCTAGAGATACATATTTAAGCTTCAATTGCAAAACATGCCAATCCGCCATCTTACACCAGTCACTTTTCTTTCTCTCACTCACCAGGCGCGACACTCTAAAATCCAGTCTGCTTCTCTGACAAGACTTCGAAAAAGGAGCTCTATTGCGCATGCCCATTAGAAGAGTCTATCTGGGAACGTAGGGGTAACGGATTTCAGGAAACCCTTGTACCAGTGGCGTAACGGAGAATATTAGCTCCCCCCCCCTCTGCAAAGTCAGGTTTAGGGCCCCAAACCGGATCTTACAAAAGATTTCAAAACCATAATATAACACAGGCTTTGGGCCCCTAGAATCCTGCCCCCCCCCACGTCGCGGGGGTGTATGTTACGCCACTGCCTTGTGACCTCTACAATCTATGGCAGTCACTATGGGCTCTTCGTCCCTGACGATATCAACTGTTTTTTTCGTAATAATGTTCGCTACAATCCTCGCGCTTATTTAGTGGCATACCTCTGTTGTACCTCTCTTCTGGGGAAGGGGGTTACATTCTAAAAACATGTAGACGAAAGCGCCGACGGGTAATCTCCAAAGTCAAAAATTAAAAATTTGTTTGTCCATGTGTAAGGGGGTTGAACCTCCAATCCCTCCCTCGAGAGCCACTACACTCAGCTTTTGTGAGCAAATTTTTTTCCCTACAAGAGGAGGTAATTTTTAACAGAACTTACATAAGTTTCCAAGTACAAAGCCAGTGGCGTAACGGAGAATATTAGGATCCCCGGCAAAATCAGGTTTTGCCAGTAATATTTTACTATTCTTGGCGTCAGCCTTTGGGCACCCTAGAATCCTGCCCCCCCCCCGCGATGCGGGGGTTGTACGGTACGCCACTGCACAAAGGTATGTAAAAAATACAAAGCAAATGTTGATCAAGGAAACTACAGGGTGAGAGAAAAAAATTACATTCAAATTTGGTCATATATGAATATAAGTAAAATATAAATCCAGTCAAAATACATAGTTAGTACAAAAACAAAGGCTAAAAGACCAACAAAAAAAAAGTAACAAAATTTGTAAAGAGAATGGCGCCCACTACTTCCTCTCTTAATATTTTTTTTCTTCCTATTTCACATAAATGAATCATCCTTTTCTAGGAAGAGAAATGATTCACCCAATAGATTTAATGCTGTTTAATATACACTACGAACATTATTTACAGTACCAAGTTCTATGAAAAAGTAAAGAACAAAAGTACAGGCGAATAACTAAGAAGGAAAAATGCAAATACAAATTAATATGTATAGAGACGAACAACAACATACTAGGGAAGTGAAGCAATACATTGACTCACCGAAAAAATAAAAAAAGATAAAATAATAGTTTTATTTATAAAATATAAAAGAAAAGTAAAAAAAAAATTTTATTCAGAAATAAATCTTAAATTAATTAGTTTTACTTCAAACAAAAAAGAGTAGAATTCTGAATATTGAGATAAAACTAAAAAAAAAGTACCTATTGTAAATTGTCGGAGATATCTGGTGTTATTTTATAACAAAAAATAAATAAATAAACTTAACATGAATATTTAAATTGCATACTTAAGCTGCCTGACTAGTGCAAAAGCTTCAATTTTGATGAAAATGACAAATTTTTTACTTCAAATTTTATATAATTGAATTTTTTGCTTTCTAAAAATACCTCACTTTTGTTGGTACATCAATTATTTACTAAGTTATAGCAGTTTTTATGTCAAGTGAGAGCAGGAAAAACAAACCGGAGGTTAGATATCGAAACCGGATGTGTTTGCATTTTAATACTTTTTTACGCATTTTTTGGTGTTTTATTAAATTTTTTTGAAAAAATATTAATTTAGTTAAGGTTATGGAGGAACATGGTGATATTTTTTAAAAAATAGTTTATTAGTTTTTTGTTAAACTTGGCAAAAATTAATTCGTACATTTGTTGACATTTTTCGATTTTCTTATGCCTTGTGTCTCAATATTTTATTTCATATTTATCTTCTTTTTTTTGTTATATTTGATAGAAAACTGTCTTTTTAAAGACCAAATATTAATTAATTATGCCAAAAGCAAGATCTGGGAGGTCTAAGAGAAACGCCGATTTAATGAAAATCGCTTCATTATTGGTGCTAGCAGTAATGAGAATGTTATTGCAGCTAATCCCAATAATACTGTGTGTGAGTCAGCTGGTGACAAAAATCTATTCACATAAAGGCTTTGAAATTTAACTCAAAAAGCGATTTTCAGTAACATTTTATGGAGTATTTTATTAAAAGATACAATTATTAAAAATTTCGCTTAGGTGCATTATTTACTTTAATTCTCTTTAATTTGTGATATACTAGTTTATTATCGTTAATTAAAAATGCAAATACTTCCCTTCCTAAGATCTTGTACATTGATTTGTAAAATTTGACCTGGAACGCGCATTTTAACTTGTCATATAATTTAGAAAATTGTCTCGGAAAAAAAAGAAAAGCGGTAGAGAAAAAATTACTAACGATGAAAAAAAAGGCAAATTCATATGGAGGGCTGATTAAAAGCTGTTCTTTATATGATTTTTATTATAATTTCTTATAACCTTTGTGATAAGCAAATGTTTTTTAAAAGAATTTTTCGTGAATATTAATTGATTACACTAATATATTTTTATATTACATATATCTTAAGCTCTAAGATACTTAGGGGAAATATATACCTGTTTTTCTGTGTAGAAATTATTATTTTTTAATGTAATAAAATTTTTCTCTCGGTGCTCTTCTAATGTCTCTAATTTCTATTAAAAAAAAACATGTATTTAAACGTTAAGAAAAACTTTTTTGACTCTATAAAATTGGTAACAAAAATTTAAAAAAAAAAGAATTTGAAAAAAATATATATATAATACTATTATGGCTTATAAAAGGTTTATTCTTTTGATATAAAGAGGTTTTAGGTGTTTAGCTGTGTGTGTGTGTATAATTTTTTAAGATTTTGATTTTAAATCTTTAAACACGTTTTTCTCCGATTCAGATTTTTCCATATTTTACCGCACGGTAAACATGATATCTCAAGAGGTTCTTGAGATAATTGTCTGAAATTTTGCGTCATTGTTTATTATTATAATATACATGCTGTGAAATACAGATTAAGAAAAAAAAACAGTATATTTACCTTTTTTATGATTGTTTTTCTTTGTGATAAATGCAAATTTTTTGAAAAATTTGGACTTTGTACACTTTTTGACTCCTATTTTTGTAATAAATTGAAATTATTCAAAGATGCTAGTTCAATTTACAGATAACTGCTTTCTGAATAACATTCTAAGAACTTTTTTATTTTATGTTTTAGAATTTATTTTGCAGTGTTTGCCGTGATGTGCAAAAAATGCCTAATTTTAACCTAAAATTGTCCATTTTCTTAAAAAAATAAATTGGAAAATTTTTTCTTTCTTATTTTTATAAGTTTTTAGTAATAATTAAACAAAAAATGAGTTTTCAGCAATATTTAAAAAAAATGTTCCTGCAACTAGTCAGGTACTTTAAGAACTAACCATATTTTACATTAAGTGTCGGTGGATTCTGTAAGATGATTATTTTGTGTGTATGTGTGAAAGTGCAGTGAGACACAGTGATTCGTGTCGCTGACAGATTCCCAAAGGTAAAATTTTCCTTTTGCATTATAAACCAAATTTTTTTAAAATAAAAATGTCAGAATACAGAAAGGTTATTTTTAATTTGTTTTATATATAAATAGGACTATTGTTAGTTAAAGTAGTTTTAGAATGGTTTGATTTTTATATCAACGTCGCACTCTTTCGCAAACCAAAGGTTATTGGTGACGGACCTCGTAATTTTGAACTTCGGTTAAGTGAAGAAGACGACACCTGAGCCGGCACTCAACTCTCCACACCCCGCCAGCAGGAAGACTCAGCAGACCTCACAGAAAAGGCATCTATTAGACCTTCTACGCCAGAGGTTCCCAAACTTTTCTGACTCATAGACTCCTTGCCATGCTTTTCGACTTTGGGTAGACCCCTGCTTACCTAATATTAAACCTTTGCACAATGATCAACTTAAATGTCTTTTTGACAGCTGGTACAGAGCTACTTACTTTAAAAGATCAAAATTTTTAAATGTAGTGAAGTATAGTGTTTAAAACTTAAGAAAAAAATGTTAATCAATTTAAATTTAACAATAGATAAAATAATTGAACAACAAACAAAATGAATCTTGCGCTTCAGTAACAAATTTTCAACATTTGGCATCAATCTTGTCGAATTTAACCTTAAATTTCTTCGGTTAATAGTGTCCAGCCTTTTTTTTTTTTTTTTTTGTCTATCATAGTCAAAGCATTCTCAATTTCTCAATTCTAGGTTTAAAATCTGAATAGAGGGTATTTAAAAGAAGGTAGGTTTCTCATTTTGTCGCAGAATGTCTGTGACAAAATGAGAAACTGGGAAAATTTACGACGTCCAATATTAGCTTAATTCCTCCTTTAGCTTAATTCTGGCAAGAAAAGCTGTGAAACGATGGTCCTTGTTTTTAATTAAATATGTGCTGTCACCTTGTAACTCTGCAAGTTAACCTCATTAAATTTAGTAAATAACCTATTAAGCAGAGACACCCATTTACAATTCCCATGGACCCTCAAATTTTTCACTATTTTAGACCCCTGCAAATCAAGCCAGGTCCCTGGCAGAGAATCACTTTAGGAATCACTGTTCTACGACGGTCCTTTAGAAAACAGATTCAAGCCTGTTGGCCAACGAGAAAATTTTAAAAAAAAACTACAAAAGAGAAACACTTTCAGGCGCAAGTTTGTAACCACTTGGCTACATTGCAGGGAAGTGACCAACTACAATACATACTATATACATTTTTATTCGAAGTTTATACATAGTTTTCCTTCGATAGATTGAACGCTTATCTGGGAGTCAGCAGACATGTGTCAAAATTAATTGAACCAAACAAGTAATATATCTTTTCATTGGTTCATCTACTTAAGAACGCTGAGTGGTTCAGGTGGGCATCAGATCGTGTTAAATATGTCATGAGTACTGATCCTATACCACGAAACCCGCCGTAGGGATATAATGCAAATCTGTCGAAAGCTCAAACGTCCCTGCTGGTGTGGTGGTAGTTAGAGAGGGGTATGACTCAGATGTCGTCCTGCGTCCCTGACCATACCAAACATGGACTGTCCCCAAAAGCCTGCATGGAACAGTGGACGTTAATCACTACTACTGTTATGGAATAAGCTATCTGTTAAAATAGTTGTAACTTCTGAGAAATAATGAATAAATTTAAAATAAAAATTTAGATGATCTGCCGCGTCTTTCAACTGTTCCTCTGGGGTTTTTAATATCACAACAAACTTTTCTAGAAAAAGAAATCAGATATAAGATTAGGCCAAGTTACATAAAATCGTGATATGCAGATTAGGTCAGTTATGTACATAGTATAGGTTTTCTAGCTAGGAGTGAGATATAGGAGAAAGATGATTAGACGGAGTTGCCTGGAGATTGAAATATTGAGAAGCTGACGATAAGGAAAGATATCTACCGATCAGGTATTAGTTACATCGATAGCGCGTTTCGGGCTTTAAATAGTTAAAGATATTTAAGTGACGATTGGTCACATAACTACATTGTGACTCAAATATTAGAGTAGTGGATTGAGATCCATAAAATGTGGATCAATTTAATAGAAGTCTTCTCAGAATTCGCGCCTCTCGTAGCTAAATTCCACCTGCTCTTTATAGGAACATCTGATCCTATTTGATTACTTGAAGTGTCCGTGATAATTAGTGTGCTGAATAAATAGTTGAAAATTATTATGACGAGTCATCCTTCACTTCCCTCCACACCTCTAGCCGGGTCCGAGAGTAGGTCTAGAATGTTTACAAATTTAATTAATGAATTAATATTTGAAAAACTGAATTAACATCAAGTGTCATCCACTATGAGTAAAAAAATTTATTTGAACTTGAATAGATGAGTAGATAGTATTTTATTAAGAATTGAAAATTTGAACAACAATATATTAAAAATACATAATAAAAATAGAAAGAGATGAAATAGTAGTAAGAATTGAAAAAAGGAATGGGCCCAGTTCATGACGGTCCCATGTCAGATACAATTACATGACGTTTTCGCTCAAGTCACAGCCTATATCGATCTCGTACTTGATGATGTATTCGTAAATACTGCGTATAATTTTAAATTTTATAGTAAGGAAATGACGTGACAAGAGTATTAATACTTCTCCAATATTTTTTCAAACAAAGTTTTTTTTTTCTTTTCTTTCAAACGGAACTGCGGATTGGTAATTACCTACAGAACAAAAAGTAAAATGTTTAGTTTTGCTTTTTTTTCTTACATAATCAAGCACGTTTTTAAACCCGTGTGTCTTAATATTGCTAACGAATATGCATTTTTTAAAGAAAACTTCGCTAAAAAAATAATAGCTGGCTACAATGAGAAACATGCACTGATTAATTGTACGCACGAGCATCTATCACATGACCATGACGTCACGTGAATCAAGCCTATTCTCATGAGAATATCTAAAAAATAGGTACTATTATTCTATCTCTACTCGCGATGAGGAGCAACTCCAGCAGGTCGATTTGCCATGATTTCATATCACATTTTTTTAAAAAAAAATGTTGCTGTGGCAAATTAAAACTAGGTGTACAAGATACTTGTAGACCTTTTGGAAGGCGAACCTCGTAGCGAACTCAGATGAGCCCCCCCCCCCCTTATGACTATAAGAAAGAATGAATCTCATTTATGCTGTGCAACGAGACCCTAGGATATCACTTGCATGATTTGAAACTGTATAAGCATTTGCGGATGAAAGTCAGTTCAGAAGAGGGAGAGAAGGAAGAAAAAAAAAAAAAATACAAATAATAAAATCTATACAAATAAATAAAATTGAAGTGTCTGTTTGTAATTTCAAATTAGCAGCTTTTACTTAATGCACTAAAAGTATATACGGTACTCATAACAAAAACCAATTTTTAAAATTTTTGTCTGTCTGTTTGTTTCGGCTAATCTCGGAAACGGCTGGTGCGATTTTAAAAATTCTTCACTAATGGAAAGCTACATTAACGGGGAGTAACATAGGCTATATTTTATTCCCGTATTCTTACGGGAACGGAAACTATACGGGTGAACGTGAAACTGAATGCCAAGATGAACGCCAAATTGAACGCCAAGCTGAGCTAATGAAGTCGTTGTTTTGGTACTGGCGACCGATGCTCTTCATGAGACATAATAGTGTTACGCGCACATGATAATACGCTGACACGTGCCATAATTTTTTTATGATACTTATCTCACTGTTCAGTTAAGTAGAGCATCGGCTGTTTCGGATGTACTTTTAAAAATAATAAATCAAGGCTTCATAAGTAAAAAGCAATGCAAGAAACAAAAAATTGATAAGTTTTACGGTTAGTTTTAATCCTTTCTTTTTTTTATTTACATTTTTAGTCACATTTAAACAATAGTTATTATAATCCCAATCTATATCTATACAAATAAATAAAATTGAAGTGTCTGTTTGTAATTTCAAATTAGCAGCTTTTTACTTAATGCACTAAAAGTATATACGGTACTCATAACAAAAAACCCATTTTTAAAATTTTCTCTGTCTGTCAGAATATAAACAGATATATTTATAAAACATCATGAAATACCCAGCGAAGCGGGAGGGTAACGGCTAGTTTCAAATAAAATACAATAAAATTTCAAATTTTCCTCTATTTTTCACACCACATTTTAATAGATAAAATTATACCATATATTTCATACGTAAAGCATATTTTTAAAAGAGTAAAGTATAAAGTTGGCGTTTTGTAGGGCCCTTCAGAAATACGATCTCCGTTAAGCCTCTGTGTTCAACGCGTAGGTTTTCCTCCCTCTCCACTCTTATAAGATTAATATGGATCACACCAAAAGATAAAGCCCTCACACGCAAGCGCACTCGGTCCCCCGATACGCATAGTGTTGGGACACATTAGACTTTCTTATATTTTATTTTAAATTATTTTAAAAATTTTAATTTTTACTCTCAATTATTCCTTTTAAGCACTATTAACCATGATTATTTAAAATTTCTCACAGCACTTCTTTCACTTATTAAAATTTTCCCTTTTAAATTTTTTCAAATTTTCCTCACTTTTATTTTTTAACTTTTATATTTAAAACTAAATACTTTATCGCAGTAAAGCTAAAGCAAAACAAAACCCAATTTTCAGAGACAGGAGGTTAAGTTTCCACAAGGGAACAGGAATTCCGTTGACCACTCTACGTATTAATATGGACATTGGCACATCTTAAGATTCCTTGAGGCCTTATACAAAAGTAGGCTTCACCTGTGATCATCATAGACAGCATATACAGGGTGTCCTGGAACTCAACATCAAGCTGTCACAGTAGGTGGCGGGGGGGGGGGCATATCAATTCTAGGAAATTTTTAAAAAAATTACATATCCCTTGGTTAATGATGACTGGCATATTTTTGAAAATGTAGAAAATTAACACTCTTCATCCCATCATTAGGTACTGTGACCACAAATTTCACAGTGATTTTTTCACGTGATCTTACATAGCCGTGATATTAATCACAGTGGGTCAAAAAACTTCGCTAGCTTAGTTAAAATCAACGTAGTTTGAGTTGTGATTTGAGAAAAATGTTCCCTAACTTAGACGTCTCCATTAAAAGAAAACTATTGCATACTACACTCGTGGCAATTTCAAAAGATGACAAGTTTAGTCAGTGGCGTCTTTAGATTTCTTGAGGCCCAAGACCAGTGGCGTAACGTACACCCCTGCATCGCTGTGGGGCCCAAAACCTATGTTATCTCATGGTTTTGCAGCCCTTTTTAAGATCCGACTTGGCGGCACAAAGCCTGACTTTGCAGGGGGCAGGGACATCTTAAGACTTCTTGAGGCCCTGGGCCTTCTACAAAAATGTAGGCTCCACCTACGACCCTTAAAAATAGACAGTACATAGCATATGTTGTCAAATACTCGTATAAACAATAACCCGAAAAAAATAAATGTGCATGACCTACAATTGTAAACAGACTGGACCGACTATTGCCTTTTGACTGAGTGAGTAATGATGGTGTATGAGGATAGACCTAGATTTATACAAGGACAATTGTCATCACATGTACCCAGTTGACATATCGTTCAAAATTCCCAGTTTTTCGAAAAATACAATCGTGATCTTATTAAGGCTGAGTCAAGAACGAGACGACCCCCCCCCATTGTAGCCGAGGCCCTGGGCCCATGCATTAGGACGTCCCTGGCAGGGGGCTCTAATATTCTCTTTAACGCCACGGTCCAGGGCCTCTATAAAAAGTAGGCACTGTCCTTTTTTAAGTAGACAGTATTATAGTGTACATTGTCAAATACTAGTACAAATGTCAGTCCTGAGCAAATTGGTCTGTATTAGAGACAATCTCCCAAACCGACAGTCACTTTTAGACTAAATGTGTAAAGATGATAGGCCTAAGCCTGGACATGGACAATGAACATGACGTGAACTATTGCCAGTTGACATATGATTTTAAAATATTAGTTTTTCGAAGAGTATATCTGGAAATAACATTTGACGATTAAAATTATTTGAATCATAATCTTATTGAGGCCGAGTCGAGGCCCTGAGCCCATGCCTTAAAATGTCCCTGAATATGTATACATATTACTTAATTTTTCACTGATGCGAAAAGAATATTTCGATATAGTACATGTATGACACAATTTTGTAAGAGTGGTCAAATGATACCTTTATCCACAATTAAAACATGTGTGGGTAGTTAACACATGAAAAGTAATATTTTCTTGTGTGAGCAGTACAAAGGATGCTGCCACACAGCCCAATACACTTTCTCGTAAACTCCATTGTCTCTGTCAACTTATCAACAGGATAAGAGGAAAGAAAAAAGAAACAGATAAAGCCCAAAATAGGATCGTTAATGAACGGGAACATAGGGGCAGCTTTTGCGTAGACAAACATCCAAATCCTCTTTCGAATGTTCTGCCGCGCGTTCGAAGGACATCTCCGCCATTTTCAATGTCACACAGGGGTGGGTGGATGAGAGTTGAAAAAAAGACGCGGGATTTCGCCAAGGTCAGACGAAAGACTCATTCGAACATTTTCTCAGCTGTTTTCTCACGATTTGTCCAAGTGTGGGTTACTTTTTCTTTTTTTTGTTGTTGTCCCTTCGTTACAGGACTCATCTCGCGTACAACGAATTCTATTTCTGAGTATAATGCTGTCAGTGCCGAATCTGGCATCATCAAATTGGAATATTCAGGTGGTTAAAGACACGTGTATTCATTGTTTGAGCGGTAGGAAAACGAATCGGCTTTGAAATATAAATACAAAGGATGACAGCGAGAATGCATAATGCTGTCATACTTCATCCGGCAAATGAAATTGCCTTGTCTGGAGAGTGTTTTCAAAACTGTATCTTATCGCTGTTCTGCGTAGACCAGTTTGTAAAAAAACTGGCAAATCTGGTTTTAGTTTCGGTCTCTAATATTAAAATGCGATTTTATTATTTTTCATTAGTTTGTGGTTTGAACCACAATGATAAATAATTCATAGAAATAAATTTTGGTTATTTGTAAGACATCATGTATTGTTTAACAAAATTTTAGGAAAAGATTTGAATGTAACTCGAAATACGAGCAAGTCATCAACATTTGGAAGTGAAAAATAGTTTGAGTTTCCAGAAATATATAAGTTAAAAGCTCCCAATAAACGAAAAAAGAAAAAAAAAATACAATTTCTCTTTCTTTCTCTTTAAAAAAAAAGCTGGATTTTTCTTTGAAAAAAAAAATAGCATTTTTTTATTAATTGATGTGAATGTGACAAAAAATTTATGAACATTTTTAAAAGTTGTGGAATTACAGCAAACATTAATTAGCCGATTTCGAACAATTCGATTAACGTAGTCATATACAGTGAAAATTGTTTAAAACTAAACTGAAGGGGACTGAAATATTTTTTCGTGTTACAGAATACTGCAAAAAAAAAAGTAAAACATATATTCAACAAAATTAGGTTTTTTGCGTAAATTTAATTTATATAGATATGTGTATATGCATGAAATAAAAAAAAACCGCTCAAACATTTACGTAATTTGCTCTCTTCTGTTATAATTATTGCGGAAAAAGTAGAGTTTGCAATATCAAAATCTTTGCATATTTTTGTCTTCTGTTTTTGATCAACAGCCTTAAGAAGCTCCACGTTCATTTTAAGCGAAATAGTTGTTTGCTTCCCCCAGGGCCACTTTTTCCGCTTAGGCACGTGCCCAAGGAGCAAAAGAATTGAGTTGCAATAAATTAAAAAGTGAAAAAGAGATGTAGTGGCGCGCTTATCCGGCAGGACAGAACCTGGGACCTTTGGATCCGAAGCCGAGTAATTTAACCACTACACCAAAATGATCACCATGGTGCGGAGGCTGTTATTGGCTTATATAGATGGAATCGCTACACACTCCCCTGCCAGTGAGTTGGTGGAAAGGCGAACGAACGATGTAGTTGTTATATCGAGTGTGTTAGCTGCTGCGTCACTAGTTGTGACGGCTTTGGTTGCATTTGCGATGGATTGTGGCGCCACGACCATTCAGAAGGTTGCCTTTTTCTGAGTTCAGCCAGGGTCACCAATGATGTGTGGCGCTCTTATCCGGCAGGACAGAACCCGGGACCTTTGGATCCGAAGCCGAGTAACTTAACCACTACACCAAAATGATCACCATGGTGCGGAGGTTGTTACTGCCTTATATAGATGGAATCGCTACAGAGAAAAAATTAAAGGGACAGCGAAAGTACCATCGCCTAGCGTTTAATGAGCCCTTAAGAGAGTAAAGACTGAAATGAGATCTACTGTGGAAAATCAAAAGCTTAGCAGAGTTTGATTTGGCAATGACCACAAAGCTCGAAGAATACCCTTGTTGTACAAGTACAATGATAATGACTTAACAAAGAATAAAGTTGTCTAAAAGTAAAAGATAGTACAGCAATAAGCGATGAAAAAAAAAGGATAATTAACAAGTTGAAAACGGTTCATTCAGTGATATATACTGTATACCAGGGGTCGGAAACCACGTGGTACAGTTCTCAGTGGCATTTAGCACTATTCTACACATTTGTCTATATTTGAGTGGATGGTAATTGATAAATTTGTAATAGACCTTTGTAATTTGTCAAACATCTTTGGAATTACGGACTTCTACGGAATTACGAAAAAATCTGAAAAATAATTCCAAAGATAAATCTACAGTTGATTTGTAAATTATTGAATGTCATTGATTGAGAGATTCAATTGCTTGAAGAGAGAAAATAGTGCATGTATACTCCGCTTTCCGCTTTTGATTCTGCTTATCAAAGTAAAAAAAATCTTTCCTATATGAAAATATTTCCAGTCCACAAAGAAATTGTTTAACAACTGATTGCTAAGAATCGTGTCAAATTGAGTAACACATTGTACCCCTGCTTTTGCGATATGAAAGTAGAACGGTGCTAGGACTAGATCCGAATTAAAAAATTTTTATTTTTTTTTATTTAACTATAATGAAGGGAAATACATATATATACATAGTGTCCAGCCTTAATGTGACCCAATAGCTAATTCCCGAACCGTTCGGTTTTGATATGCACTTTCAATTTGAAAAATGTTTTAAAACAGGTAAGGGATGTTTTCACGTGCTTTTCGAACCAAAAGACCCGTTTACAAAAAAATTACAAAAATTAAATTTTTATACGTTCTCCCGGTCCTATTACTTGTATTTAGGAAAAGATGCAGTACACAAAAACAAAGTAAACCCAAAAAGTTTCATTTTATTACGATAAAAACTGGCCGAGTTATGCCTACATAAATTTGAAGCATCGGAGTTGCTCAGAAAAGGGGGTCGTATATAAATTGAGTTTAGAGCACAGTAATTCACAATCTACAGAAAGAGCAACAAAAAAAAAACATTATAGAAAAATTAAAACATCGTAGCAAACATCATAGATTGACAATTTCTATTGCTGTATGGCAAACAATAAAAATTAAATTAATGAAATACAACTTGTACCGAAAAGATTAAAACACCTTGTTTTAACAAATAGCAGCAAAATAATACAGGATTTGCCGTTCAAATTATAGCATAATGTGGAATGATGCGCCAATCATGAATCAGAGATTTTATTATATCTGAATGACCAAATTAACTTAAATAATGATGAAGGCACGAGACAGAGAATACGTCTATTGCAACTCCCAGTTTTATACAAGCGCTGAACAGCACGGGCAATTGTGCAATAAGATGGATGTCTTCGAGTGGGAAATTTAATGGCATAAAGTCTTGCCGCCTCTCTCATTTCGATTACACTGCCCATAAAACAGTACCATTTCACAGTTTCTTCATTTCTATACATCTCGTTCTCCCCTACTAGAATTCGTAATATTAGAATACAATTGTATGCAATTGCAAGCGACTACACAACAGGTTTTTAACGTTCGTCATGATTAGCAAAAACGCAGCAAATCAGACTGAAGCCGTAGCATATAAGTCTATTTTTTGGAACTCTTTTTAAAATGTTTTCTTAGTCCAAAATATTTTATTTTTTCTACGTTTTGCACGTACACAGAATAAATTTTATTTCTTAAGTACTCAATTATTGTATTATTAACGTATACTTTTGAATTTAAAAACGATTTGCATAAGAGTGACGTGCAAGAGCGAAAGTTTCCTTGCAGAGTTCCAACTAATTTCACTTTGGAGACGGCCCCTTACTAGCTTCTTGAAAATAGCTGAGAAAATGCATATAAAGTATGATTTTCAAAGTTCCATAACTCGGCCAGTTTTTATCGTAATAAAATGAAACTTTTGTGTTTACTTTGTTTTTGTGTTCTGCATCTTTTTCTAAACATAAGTGATAGGACCTGGGGACCGTATAAGAAATTAATTTTTGTAAATTTTTTCTAAATGGGTTTTTTGGTTCGAAAAGCCCATGAAAACATCCCTTACCGGTTTTAAAACATTTTTCAAACTGGAAGTGCATATCTAAACCGAACGGTTCGGGAATTAGCTATTGGGTCACATTAAGGCTGGACACCCTGTATATATATTATGTTGTCTATTTCTTATTTTAATAAATATGACTTAATAAATGTACAATTTTATTTTATTTTTGTTGAAGAAATAGTTATTTTTTATGCTGTTTATTTTTATTTTAAGAAATATCTTTAATTGATGCAAAATTAATAAATAGTAAAACTGCAAATATTTACATTATTGATTTCTATTCACTAACTCTGCATACACTATCGGGGGAACAGAAATATTTCAAACATGTCCTACTATGTGGCACGCTGAGTCTTATTGGTAGATTGATTTGGCACGCCAAAGCTAAGGTTGCCGACGACCACTGCTCTATACTCTAATTGCAAACACGATATTTCATTCATTTACTGTACTTATTTACGTTTACCGGATGGACGAGTCGCCCATCCGGTATAGTGGTTAGCGACGCTGACTGCTATGCCGTAGGGCCTGGGTTCGAATCCCGGAGAAGGCATGGTTGTTTGTAAATGTATAGTGCCTTCGCGGCACGGGGGTACTCTAAATAGCTGTCGAGCCCCAAGTCCTCTCGTGAAGTTGGTAGAAGGGGAAGAGAGATGGGAGGCCCGTGACCACTCCCAGGGTGTTCTCCCTCAAAATTGGGGTGGAACCGAGCCAAATCGTACTGTCACCTGCATGGTGCTTAAAGCTACGATTAACGACAGGCGTACAATATAGCCCGATGCCATGATGAATTTCATGGGCCTCGATCTGACTACGTCAGATAGATGGCATTAGAAACATCAACAACTTATTTACGTACGTGAAGCCACAAGGAAGGAAATGGACAGGGCAAGAAATTAACTCCTTAACTGCCGCCGGCGTATATATACACGTCACGCTCAGCCAGTACGTTGAATGCCCCAGGCGTGTGTATTCGTTTTTCCGGAATACAGTCCTTTGCGCTGCTATCCGTAAAACTATTAAAAAGATTTAAAAATGCAATAAAATGGCCTTGAGAGTGGCACTGGGGAGCGAATCGTGTAACTTTTTATTGGCAGTTAAGAGGTTAAAGTAACGAAAGGATGATGGCTAAGCCATGCCATTATCCTTACAGCTGCCAGTCCAGGGCACAACGAGTTCATAGGTGGTGAATAATGAAAAGACTCCTAAGAGAAAAAAATAAAAGTGAAAAGAGTAAGAGAGTTTAGGGAAAATCCCTCACGAACAAAAAATTGCAAAGTAAGAACCAAAGGAGAAGGATGCTCTGGAAATAGGGGTGGGGGACATAACAATTTGAAGTGCCTAGAGCGCCGGGGAAGTTTAAAACGGCCCTGGCTTTTCCCTCTCAGCTTTTTTCCATTGTGCTAGCACAAAAAATTCTTCTAATGTTAAAAAAAAAATGCGAACGAAACTTACTTATCTTACTGACACTGCGATGTACTCGTCAACGAATTTCAAAGCAAACTGATGAGAAATGAGAGGTTTTTGTGTGGCGTTTGTAGGAATGGAGGGTGAAAGTAGCTTAGATAAACAAAATGGGCACGTGTCACAGGCTATTCCGGGGGTATTTCAAAGTCAAGTTAGCCTCATTTTTACGAAACATGTAAAACGACCTCTCTTTCATTTCACACTCCTCTTAAATTCAATGAGTGTCTATTAACGTCCCCCTACAAAGCGCAACACGAGGCAGTGGCGTAACGTACACCCCCGCATTGCAGGGGGGGGGGCAAAGCTTGACTGACGCAAAGTACGTATTTGGGCTTGGGGCCCACAACCTGAGTTTGCAGGGGGGCCAAAATATTCTCCGTTACGCCACTGACACGAGGGCTTTTGGTGACGGACCTCGTAATTTTGAACCATGGTCAAGAGATGAAGACAACACCTTAGATGACCTCTTCGAGCTTCCATACCACGCCAATAAGAGCACATTGAGATTCGACACAATTAATGTACATCAGCCAATAGCACACACAAAAATTTTTCAAGCCATGGTCAAAAGTCCCACAACTCGTATCATACCTCAAGACAACACCAATTAATTTTGTCGATTTTGTTAACAAAAAACCATAAAAAATAAATTATCGAATTAATAATTAGCATTAATTAATAAAATAAATTGTAAACCGCAAGTACTTAATTAAATTTTACATAAATATATATAGGTTTATCAATCAAAAAATCTCAAGGACTTTGAGGGGTGTCCGAACCCTTAGGACACCCCACTTGTGTGCGCCACTGACATCAGCCCCTCTACATAGTGTGTCTTCTGTGGCACCATGACTCGAGCCCACGAGCTCGTGACCATTATCATTAGGCTACTACAGCCACTTCAAAAAAGGAATTGGAACTGAGTTTAATTACCTTTCAGCATTATTAGTTGAGGCTAATAGTGTAGCTCAAATTTATGTGAAAAGATACTATGCTTTCCATCAAAACAAATCTTCAGTGACACTAGAGCTTAACTCATGACACATCGGTCACGAATCCGTGACACGACCAGCAGGCTACAAAAAAATAACTTTCGGATTTCCTAATTTTGTTACCGTGAATTGTACTGACTTTTCATTTGGCATTTGAAATTTAGTAAATAAATATTTTTTTTATATATTATTTAAAAAGTTTAAAAAGCGCAAATATAGTTGTTCATAGAACGCTGTATCTTTTCGGAAATAAGGTTCAACAATTTGAAACTAAGTTCTTATCATGAAGGGGTATGTTTTTAAATTTTATACTTCAAATAAAAAATAATCAAATTCTCAGTATTTTTAATATCAGAACCGTGTTCACACGCAACAAAAGAAAAAAAAATTTTTTCGGGGAAAAATATCATGATATTCAATTTTTCATTACAGTGAGTACTTAGAACACCAGAACATCTCCGTTCAGTGAAATTAAGGCCATATATGAGTCATTCCTTAGTTATTCTTCATCCCTTTTACTCTCCATGAGAGAATGTGGAGTATTGATCGCTCCAAAGTGACTCAACTTCCCAGAGATTGCGCCATCGTTTGAAATTTGAAAATCGCTCAATAAACAGCATGTGACGAAGTATGTGGTGTATGCTCCAATCAATATCTGAATTTCTTAAAACATATACAGAATTAAAAATCTGGCTTTTTGGAATATTATAGAGAATGATTTTCAAATTTTGTCAACTCGCAGAACCCCCTAAAATTATAAGGTGCTTCCAAGGGACACCACATTAAAAAAAAAGACTTAAAATAATATATTTTAAAAGTACATCAACATATATGTTAGTGTACTTTGATTCAAAAATACTGTATTTTTGTTTAAAAAAATTTAACATATTAATATAATTTACTCATTAATTCGTGCTCCAAGTGTCCTTTACCATAACATGATATTTAATAACTGGGATATGTGTTAGCATTTTTTTTTACACACACTATCAAAGTGTAGGTCAGCGGCGTACACAAGGGCATGATTTGGGGGTTAAACCTCCCCCATAAACTAATAAATTTTGAATTTACAGCATAAAGATCCCGTCTAGGTGTTTTCGTCTATAGTTTTTTGCAAATATAACCCCTCCCACAAAAGCATGGTCTAGATCAGGGGTGGCCAACCCGCTGCACGCGTGCCACATTGTGGCACGCGGGGGTCATAACTGTGGCACGCGAAGGCTTTTTGAAAAATTACAAAAATATTATGAAAATATTACTGAATTAATTGAATTACAATAAAAAAAATTGTCACGAAGAGAATATGTAAGAAACAAAAATTTTCAGCGTGAGATTTTAAGGGCGCTAAGCAAGATTTTTCTTTTCTTCAGAAAAACGCCAAAAATGAGATCATTTGCTCCAAAACTTACAATTCTACTGTTTTGTAACATTCCGAGAAAAGTATTGAGTAACGTGAGACTAAAAACAAATTCTCTCTCTCTCGGACGGTCGAAACGGCCCAAAAAGTCACCCTCTCTCGGGGGCGGTTAATTTTTAACATCTCAGATTTCCATTCAAATTTCAGCTTCCCCTTGCAGGTCTGAAGTTTATAGCTATTGGCTGTCAGCGTGATGTCAGATAAAAAGATTTTTTCCGGAGATGTTGGCTATTTACGATTTCTGTAATGTCAAGAAGTAATTCTGCAATATATTAGGAGCGCAGTTGTTGATACGGTAGAAGTAATCTATCTGCACAAAGTAGCCGCTTTGTAAAGCAGAGGGAGTGTGAACTTGCATCCATGACTAATCAGAATGTTGGATTCGGAGCCTAGAAAATTTATAGCGTAACATTGGCAAATTGTTTCTAGCTGTCAGACTCAGTTGATTTTAAACTCTGTTTAGCAAGACATTTAGCTTTTCTACAATTGTTTTTAGATTTTAGTGTTGAGCGTAGTTGTTTAAATTTTTTTAAATTTTCAATATGTTTATGAATAAATTTTCGGCATCGAAAAGAAATTATAAAGAGGATATTGCAGCACGTGATTTTAAAATTGTCTGGGAAGAACAATACTTGTTTACACATCAAAATGCTTCCTAGCCTGTTTGTTTGATATGTTGAATTTGTATAGCAGTTCCAAAAAAAATTTAACTTGGACCGTCATTTCAAACAACTGCATAGTGATTTCAACAACATATATCCTGTTGGATCAAATTTGCGAACGGAATTCATCAATTAAAAAAAAGAAATCTTTAGCCGGCTAACAATTTTTGTTCCAGAAGAGAAATGACGAAATGGAAACCATGGTGAAGGCTTCTTATGAACTTTCTTTGTTGTTAGTCCTCATGAAAAAACCATATTCTGACGGAGAGGAGATAATAAAAAGCAGCCTTTTAATTTTCGCCCAAAATGTTGGTGATCTTAATGTCAAAAATATGGTTGATAAAATAGCTTTGTCTAGAAATACCGTCATGCGTCGTATAGATGACATGGGCCAAGATGTTGGAATGCAAATTGTCTCTGGACTTCAAAATTGCAAATATTTTTCACTAACTTTGGATGAAAGCTGTGATATCACTGACAATGCGCAGTTAAGCATCTTTGTGCGTTACACGAACGAAAATTTTGATACTGTGGAAGAACTTCTTGATTTGCGCCCCAACTAGTTTTAACTACAGGTGAAGACATTTTTAAGGAACTTAAAAATGTAATTGAAATTAACAAAGTAGAATCGACAAAATTAGACAGTGTTTCCACAGATGGAGAGCCTTGCATGGTTGGCAGAATAAAAGGTTTTGTTGCATTGCTTGAAAATTATATGGGAAGAAAAGTTTTCAAGTATCATTGTATTATTCGTCAAGAAGCTCTTTGTGCCAAGGACTTAAACTTGTCTTTCGTTGTTGACCCCGTGGTGCGCTGTATCAACAAAATACGAGCTCGTGCTCTGTATTGACGAAGATTTCGTACGCTTTTCCCGAAGAAACGGAAGAAAATGGTGAGTTACTCCTTCAGTGTAGTGTGCGCTGGCTTTCCAAAGGAAGTTCACTTGCGAGATTTTGGAGTTTGAGGGAATGTGTTTTAGAATATCTGGAAAAAAACGATGAACTGCCCAGTGAATGCTCGCTCCTCAGAAGGGAAAATTGGCTGTGGGATTTAGCATTTCTTACCGATATAATGGAACATTTAAACAATTTAAATTTAAGATTACAGGGAAAAAATTGTATTTTTCTTACCCTAATTGGTCATATATCTTCTTTTGTGAACAAACCTTTGCTTTTTTGTCTGGATTTTGGAGAGAAAAAATTAACTCATTTCCCATTCATACAGGAATTATCTGCCAAAGTTAGCAATGTTCCGAACTATGATAGATTTAAAAATTTAATATCCATTTTGCAGGATTCTTTCAGATGATAAAAAAAATACTGAACTTTTCACAAATCCTTTTTCGATTTCTCTTCAAGACATTAATTTTTACCCACCTCAGGTACAAATTGAAATTATTGACCTACAGCACCATATTACTCTGAAAAGCAAATATAAGGACATTATTTTAACCGCAAATGATCCGAATTACATCGAATTTTGGAAATTTGTGCCACCAAGTAATTTTCCAAATTTACATGATTTAGCGGTCAGATATTGTTGTAGGTTTGGATTAACATATGTTTGTGAAGAAATTTTTTCTGTTATATAAACGTAATTAAGGCGATATGGTACCCTAAAAATCATTAAACTGTCTAAAATTTTTTTATTGGCTTATTTGAAACCCCAAATCTTTATAAATATGCCTGCAAATTTTCAAAGCTTTACCTGCATTTTTCATTAAGTAATGGAGCAATGTTTGATGCTAAACAGCAACTACCACGCCTATATATTTCAGATTATCTGCTAGAAAAGAGCCTGTTAAAAAATTAATTAATTATTTTACTAATGCGCATCAATGAGATTGACATTATATATGGAGTAATAAATCATTTTAAGAATGAATTGTGCAATTCGTGCAAAAATTCTAGTTTGTGAATTATTTACTGGAAGATTTGGTCAAGATTTAAAAGTTGTGCGTGCTTTTTATGATATTATTATGAATGAAATTAAAACTTCAAAACGGATTTTCCCAAAGCACAAATACTAAATCTCATTTTGATAACTCAGATAATTAAAAATCTAATTCGCAAGAATAGAAAAACTCTCCCATTTTTATATATTTGTTTTTTGGTGATATATATGTATCCCCTGTGTGCAAGATTCAACACTTTTGTTATTAAAGTATTTTAAGATATTTAAACAAATGTGCATATACAGTTCTTAGATTTTGATGAATTTTACCTATAAATTGTTATTTGATTTTGCTTTTATTCGTGTACAATATTTAACATGCGAAGGCTTTTAAAATCATGGAATTAAAACATAAAGGCATAAACATCTTTTGTACATGTTGTGCATTAGCTCTGAGCATGGAATTAGCCCTGAAGTGTGTGTATTTATTTTTTATAATTATTAAGATAAAGTTTTTTGAAATATTGATCTTTCATTCGTTTTCTTCTATATATTCGTTATGGCAGTATACTGTTTAATTTTTCTACATTTGTGCAATTTTTTATGGTAAGTAGTTTTAAATAAGCTAATTAACATTTCATAAAAGACTATTTGATGAATATTATATCATGCTATTCATGGAATGAAAACTTCAAACTCATATTTCTCCATGTTGAATTTTTGTACATATACTGTTATTCAAAACCCTAAGGCTTCTTTGATAATTGAAGTATGGGTTTGAAATTTCTTATACATGTTCTGAAATGTATGTTTTGTAAAACTGTGCATGGAATTAGCTCTAATATGTTTAATACTTTTTCTAAAAAATTTCGAAGTCAAAATTAATGTTTTTTGGGAATTTTTGGAAGTTTAACTTTAAAAAATTTAATAAAATATCAAAGAGCAGCAGCAGAAAAAACCCATGCACAGTTTTATGTAGTATATTATAAGGTATTTGGAAAAAAAAATTTTGAAAGAAAAGAGACATATTTAAAAAAGCCTTAGGGATTTAAAAATGCTTTAAAAAGCTAAAAAAATTTAAATTTTACAAACATTTTGCAACAAATTAAACATTTTTTGTATGGAATTATTGTTAAATATTAACCTTCATGAAATACAATTAAAACCAAATATTAAATATTAAAAATAAAAAAAATTGTTGTTAAGATGGTATCATATTACCTTAAATCAAAATATCGCTCAAAACTGATATGCACCTAAAACACCTAATTTTGTTAGCATTTTCACGAGCTATATAATCCAAATATAGACGATTTAGTAAAAAAACTACAGATTCAAAAGCCACATCAAGAGACTTCTTAGTAATCATTTAAAATTAAATGTTTCAAGTTGCTTATTTTTATTTTGTACCTTAGCTGACTGACTGATCCTGTAAAAATTTATCAACAATAAAATATAAGTTTCTACTTTTGTTTTATTTGTTATGCCATTTTCTTTTTACATTTTCACTGTATAGAACTTGCATTTAAAAGTATGTTTTTGGTGTAAATAACCCATAACAAGCCTATAAGTAACACTTTTTTACTTTTGTATATTTTTTAGTTTGGTGGAAAAGTTGAAAGTGGCACGCGTTATTTTTTTTATCAGATTCTGGCACGCTTTTCAAAAAGGTTGGCCACCCCTGGTCTAGATATAGTGAAGCTATGTGCAGACTTCACATTCTGCGTTAATCTGCTTCTATATTTTGCTTTTGTTGCCACATATATGTTGAGAAATATTTTTAATTTAAATACATTGCTCTCACACACACACAGAATAACTTTGAAACGTTTATAACTATGTGGCTTTTGCGTATTTTGCAAATTCGTAATTTATTAGTTTAGGGCAGTGGTCCTTACAGTATGGTCCACGGACCCTTGGGCATCCGCAGCGCCTTTCTAGAAGGTCCACAGTCTTCCACATAACGTTGAGATTTCCCACTTTTACAGACTCTGAAAGGACTCGTGGAAAAATTGAAAGATGCGCCATACTAAACTATATTACATATAGTCCCCAATGAAAAAATTCTATTAGAACTTGTATTTTCATCAAGAATATGAAGTCGGGGAGATGTGTTCAAAATCTTGGAGGTCCGCGATATCATTGATACACAAAGAGGGGTCGCGGCAATCGAAAGTTTAAGAACCGCTGGTTTAGGACACAGCCGCTTTATTTTTTCGTGATCTCACTTATTTAGCCGTAGCTCTCTTCATTTGCAAGAACTTTCAAGTTAAAGGGACTTTCCTATGCATTATGTATATTGTTTGATTAGGGAAAAAAGTTAGTAAAAATTTAAGGCACATAAGATATTGGTCACTATTTATTTAAATGATATTGCTTTTTCAGAACTGCTTGGTAACTAATGTGCTATCGTACATCTATGTATCTTTTTCTGTACAGATTCAGAATTTTTGCCAGGAACGATCAGAAATGCATAAAATATAGACTGTGAATAGCGTGTTGAATCACGGTGTAAGAAAAAAGCACAAATCGAATCTTTGAAATTTCAAAGTATTGTAATTCGCAAATTTTAAGGTGGCCAGTAGATCTGAAACGCTTTGAGAGTACTTCCGGAATTTGAAATCCCGATAAAAAACATATTCCGTTGCCTTCTTCCAGGCAGACTGCACGGTGAATCTTTCCGAAGTTGTGCATGCTTTTGCGCACGTGTTGATTTCTGCTCAAGGCTTTTTACACAACAGATCGAACCATTCAGTCAGGCTCTACCGACCAAGCAAGGCACCCGTAAGACAAGTTGCTGTTAGTGATACCGAAACGGGGAAACACAATAGGAAATTATACAAAATGCGTAGTTAGCGACTACTTAGTATGATTACCACGTGGGAAAGGGTAGATCCCTTCGGCTGGAAGAAAGTGCTTTTATACATGCGTGGGAACGGGAGTTATCTTGTAATGCTGATTCGGCTTCTTTCAGTAAATAATTAAACCTGATTACGTCAATCTATGATACATTAGTGATTGACGTATTTCAAGGTCAGATATTATTAACTAATGGTTCTCTTTACGTGAGGCCGATTATTAAATTAATGTGTACAAAGTAGAATTCTATTTCTTACAAGGATGACCGCAGACGACGCTTTCTTTATTCTATTTTAATTTTAATGAAGCATTTTTTTTTTTAAATACGAGATGGTTTGTCAAGCATTTATTTCATGAACTAACTTGTACCTACTTGTTACCTCGTACTCATGGGATTTCATATTCAGTTAGTGTAATAATAATAAAAAAAGTTAAAATTTTGATGGACTTCAATCAATTCATTATTTTATTTCTTAAAATGACTAAAGAAAGGCTAAATATATCAAATAATCATCTGTTATCACACGTATAAAGTTGAAATAAGGAATCAGTATTATTTTCATTTTATAATTTTTAACAGGAAAATGTCAGGAATGAAACATGTGCAAAGACTAAAAAAACCACTAGTAATTTTTTTTTAAAACGTGAAAAAAAAATGAATGTTATATGTTTTTTTAGGTAAAAAAAGTTTTGTGGAGTTTCATAAACACGGTCGTAACTTACAAGTATACATCATTGGTGGTAGTGCTGCCATCTATCGTAGTATTCATAAAACGTTTTATTTCCTTTTTCAGCGTTTCAATTTAACGATGTATGTGAGAACTGTTTCTACAAACATTGAAATGCTATTACGATCTAAATAAAATTAATTTATATTTAATAATAAAAATGTTCTTTCTCTTTTATTAAAAATTTTAACAACAGAGCTCAAACGTATTTTACTAGAAAAGAAAGTTGCGAGTAATCAAATAGCAAACCATTCTAGTTCCTTTTAATATTGAGTTCAAAATATGATACAAAAACTAAACATAATGACTCAAAAAAAGTTCATCTATGCCTTTATATATATAAAATTAGTTCTTTAGATTAATATAGGAATTGAGAAAAGCTTACAATTGACAATTTTTACTGAAATAAATATTTAAGTGGTTAATAACAGTGGTCCCCAGTCCCCGGGCCGGTCCGTAGATCAAATGATACCGAGCCACCCAAGGAATATAAATTATTTCCATTTTATTTATGGTGTATTTCTATTTCTCTCGGTTTTGTGCAAATTTCCGTAGAAGCCACTTTATATTCCACGTTTAATCATTTAATATTTATTTTTTGGTGTAGTGTATTTTACTCTAGAGGCCATATTTAAATATAATTATGAAACCCAAACAATCTAAAATAGAAACAATCAACGTCCCCCCCCCCCCAGCGGGCCTCGGTAAAAATATCAAACGTTGACCGGTCCGCGGCGATGAAAATGTTTGGAAGCACTGATTTACAACTTGCATATTACAGAAATGTATACCACCATTCCAACATGTGAATAATTAATTTAGTTCCACAGAATGAGTGAAATAGTAAAAATAATATTCTCTTTTCTATATATAAAAGAATATTCTTTATTATAAAAGTAAACAAGTTTGAAATATTTTTACATTTATTTACAAATTATACAACACTATTAGAGAACTTTTTCAGCTAGTTTCGTGTTATGAACTTGTCGCAGCACCAGTCGTGAAAACGTCAGCGGTTCCAGTGATTTCTGAAGTTAAGAAGTTGTTCTTCGAGGAAATTCGTTGTTGATCACGGCTCAATATGTTTACGAATTCGATATCATCATCTAAAAAATGAATATATTACAAAGAATTAAGAAATTCAAAATCTTCATCGAGTTTTCAGCACGAAATCATTGAGTCGTACAATACCAAATTTCAGTAGTGTGGCGGGGAAACTATATAAGTTACTCCATAATAATTTACCTGTAAGAACAATTCCTGATTCATCTATGGTATAACGAACGGCAGCATTCGGAGCAACGGGTGATTTCAGAATAGCAAGCTGTAAATAAAAATGAAGAAGTTACAAAATTTGGCAGGAATACTTAACCCAATTTTCTCGACAAAAAAATCGTAATTGTAAATATATTTTGTGAAAAAACTGGATGATTTTTTAAATTTTTTTAAATTAGACGAATTAAATTAGGATTCTAATCGACATTTTTCAATTGGCATTTATCAAAAGAGCTGTAATAGCTCAGTTGTTACAGCGGGCGTAATTCGAATAGAAACACGAATCAAAGATAGATTCCAACAAACCCAGTAACGAAATAGCGAGAGCCTACTGCCAAATTAACTTCAATAATTTTCGGTATGGTGTGGAAGTCAGAAGAACGGCTGGTTTCAATTAGTCTTTTACCACAACGGTCTTAACTTCGATCACCGCACCTCTCTTTATGTACTCAACCTGACATTGTAGACCCCCAAATTTGAGCACCCCTCCCTGACTCCCAATAAATGGTTGAGTGATTTTTAGTCCTCAATCTAAGATTGTCCTCTGCTATATGTCTGACATTTTTAACACTTCTTTAAGAAAACAATTTTAAGAAAACCTCTGTTTCCTTTAAGAAAACAATAAGCATCTAATTACAGACAGACTCCATTTCACGAATCTCTATTTTTTACGATTTTTTTCCTGGAATCAAGAACAGAATAGTATTGGAAGGTGAATCTCTATTTAACGAATTTTCCACATGAAGACTTTTTCGGGATTTAGTAACTTCGTTAAACAGAAGTCTGACTATTATAAGTTGGGCGCCAAGTTAAAGGGATGTGACCCAATGGTAATAAGGGACACGCGGGGAAAATGTTCTTAACTAAGTCCACTAGCTAATTTCAACACGTTTATTAGACAAAACAAACATTTACATACATAACTAGAGAACTAACATTTAGATTAGAATTGAAAGGGATCGGAGCGCATGCTCGTACGTCCTTACAGTTCGGAAGCTTGGCCATCACTGAAGAAATACTAGTTTAAAATTAATGAATAATTTAGGCACAAAGGAAAAAATAATACTTGGATAAACTATTAGGAAATCGAGATAGATGCCATCGTTATCGTATTGACACGCTATGTGAATTCAGTTCCTAATTTTTGCACGTGTTTCAACGATGTATTTTTTAAAAATATTACATTTTAGTAATAACTATGCAGTGGCAAATAATAAAAAATTGAATAAATATTCTTGATCGAAATACTTGTTCTAGTCAATATTTTCATTGGGGACAATTTAGTAACTTTTTCTAAGATGACACATCTAACGATTTTTCCACGGTCTTTCAGAGCCTGTAAAAGAGGGAGATCTTAACATTAAAAGAGACCTTCGTAGACCCCTGGGGGTCCGCGGACCACAGTTTAAAAACCGCTGCTTTATACCATAACACGAGTGAAATTGGCTTCGTAATTCTGAACCACGATTAAGCGACCAAGATCATTGTCAGAACTAATTACACATACCTTTTAATTTCATATCTCGCATGAGGCGTTTGAAACCCAATTCCATTCAAGATATACACTTCTGTCCCATCATTCTACAAAAAGGGTGTTTATTGGGAATAGGACGCATTTTGATTTAAAAAATCGCTAACCATGACCACTGATACTGTAAAACTTTTTCATCACTGAGATAGCCAGTATGGCCATGGTCACGAACTCATGGCTAGTGTGTTGTATATGCTGAATCCTGATGCCACTGAAGACCCACCGTGTAGTGCGGCTGATGTCCCAATGCTAAGGTCTCACGTTAACGTGGGACGGATGCTTAGAGTGTCCTCAGGTGTCCAGACCTGAGGAGCTGCCAACTGAGGTGTCCATCTCGCCCCTTGAGCGAAGTTCATCGCCAATAGCGCTCGTGTTGCTGCAAATTGCGATGTAAATAAGAAATCAAACAATTCAGTATTGTTTTTAGTACTGAGTTACCTTCACACACTTTATACCTTGTTCAAAATTATTAGATTATCTCTAATTCGAACCAAATAGAAGGTTAATTTATTATTAACCTTATTATAGAGAGTTATTTTATACGTGAAATAATTCGGAATTCTCTTTTTCACAATACTTGCAAAATATATATTAATGTCGATGACTCGAGGGAGGAATTAATTTTGCAGAGTAGAACTAAAATATATTTTCTTCTGGATACTAGGTGCTTTTTTATATACGAAAGGTTAAGAACAACGAGAGTCTCGTAAATATGACCTTAAACTTATCTTACGTATGATTCACCTTTCTTTTTTTCAGACATCTCGGTCAAGAGGTTATTGTGTCCACTAACCTCCTTCCTCGCAAAATTGAATTCATTAAATCACTTGGTATAAGACAAAAAAAAAAATGGCTTTATCTATTTTTGTTAATTTATTTTCACTCGCCGCAACGCTTGAGTAACCAAGAAACGCGGAAATAAAGCCCTCCTGAATGAGAATTGCGTGATGATACGAAAATTGTACAAGGTGAAAGGGAAGGACCCCCCACAACACCTGTTTCCTGTCCGCTTCGCAGCAGCTTTCTGCGAATGCGGAAATGACACTGGCTACTCGAAAGCCCGATTTGCTTTTAGTTTCGTTCACTGCCAGGGGTGCTGCA
>BMAO01024149.1:0-19092 GCA_019973975.1 Trichonephila clavata
TTGCAGGGAATAATGGCGTAAGAGATAAATATTTCCGTTTTACACTATTTGACCTACCTGCTTGAAAATTGGTAGGAATGTTTCTTTCATGGAGTAAATATCCGCTACAAAAACGGGTTTGGAGAAAATTGACCCCCAAGGGGTGTTGCGGGGGGTTAAGGGCAGATATAAATAATTATTTCTTCTTTTAAACTATTAGACTCATAGTCTTGAAATTTGGTTAGCAGATTCCTCTCATAGGATAGAAATACACTGCAAAATTTGTTTTGTGAAAAATCGACCCCTAGGTGGTGTTGCGAGGGTTCAAGGGGCGTTATTGATAATTTTTTTGCATTTTTTAATAATTGGACGCACAGTCTTCAAATTTTGCTAAGCAGATTCCTTTCATAGAGTGCAATTCCCCTACAAAATGGGTTTTGTGAAAACAGACCCAGAAATGGCGTTGCGGGGGCTCAAGTGGCGTTATAGACAATTATCCCCATTTTTAAACTGTTCGACGTACAGTCTTGAAATTTGATAAGCATATTCCTTTCGTAAAGTAGAGAACCGCTACAAAATGGGTTTCGCGAATATCAACTACTAAGTTTAATTTTGGGAGATTAAGAGGCGTAATCGATAAATATTTCCATTTTTAAACTACTTGATCATCCTGCTTGAAAATTGGTAGGTATGTTCCTTTCATGAAATGGAGTTCCTCTAACAAAGAGTAAAATGAAAATTGACCCCCAAAGATGCTTGCGCGGGGTCAAGAGGAGTTACAGAAAAAAATTCCTGTTTTAATTGTTAGACCCATATACTTCAAAATTTGTTAAGCATGTTTCTTTTGTTGAATAGGGATCCACTAAGAATAAATTTTAATCAAATCAAGTTCTGGGGGGTTGCAGGGGGTTACTGGGACGTATTGACAAAAAAATTACTTTTTTCGAGCTACAAGGACTATAATAATGAAATTTGGTTTGCGTTTTTCTTTTGTTGAATTGAAATCCGCTAAGAGCGGTAATTTTGGAAAACGGCTCTCAACGGGATTACGGGATATTGATAGTAAAACTTTTGCTTTTTTCTGTTAGATTTAGACTTGAAATTTGGCCTGCATGTTCAATTTACGGAGTAGAGATCCACCGAAAATTGGTTTTGTGGGAATCCATTTGGTTTTTGAGTTATGAATGAGCAAACATCATTCTATGCTTCAAATTTAGAGATTTTTAGAAAATACAAATTAGATGAGTTCTGCCCTTTTTTTTTATCAACAGGTGACAGTTACAGGTATAAGTATATTTTTCAATTCAATCGAATTCTTAATGCTAGGACTTAGATATCAATAATTTTATACATATATATAAGCAGTAAAAATTTATAAAACATCATGAAATACCCAGCGAAGCGGGCGGGTAACAGCTAGTATAATATATAATACAATAAATTGATTTAGTTGAACATGAAAACAGCATCATACCCCATAAATTTTGAAAACTGAATGTAGGCATGCACAGTTTTTCCTGTAGATTGGGAAAAAAATATTTCTCAATGCTTCACTTTTAATTTCAAAAGCCAGCCTTTTGTGTAAAAAATTTCTGAAACCAAATAAATCAATAGGCGGTTAACTTATTTTACGCTTATAAGAATGAAAAGTAGCCACTTTTGTCTTTTGTTTTTTCTTTCTTCTAATAAAGAATTCCAGATGTTCCACTTGCATATTTTTCCTTTGCATTAAAATATTAATGAGGGAAAAAAGGAGAAATTTGATCTGCCCATTTTGTTTCATGGGTATAATCGTTGCTACAACGTATTTATTCTTAAAATCGATACCTAGTCCCTAGAAAAAGTGTTCAAAATATTTTATTAATGCTTTTTAGTAGACTCTTTTGTGTTGCATCGTAACAATAAGATTCGGTTTTTGCTACATTACTTCTAATACTGCATCTCAATAAGTCTCTTTAAGAACGATTGATTGTGATTTTTTTCTTATCTTGGAAAACATAACTTGCCACAAAATCAAACGTATTGAAGTATATTACTGTCTGTAGTTTTTTAATGAATTTGATTATTGTTTTCATTTACAGATTTCATTTTATTCTAAATAAAAGTACATTTTAACACTTCGAATACACTAGTATCCAAATATTAAGGACGAAAAAGAGAAGTCAGTATAGCATTGGTTGAGCAAGCAAATCGGATCGAATAACAGGAGACGGTCTAATGTCATTGCATGGTATATATAAGTTTACGGACTTAAATACTGAGCTTATAACGTGAAAATGTTTTGCATTAGAGCGATTAGAATAGCGTTTCTGTACTACTGCATTATCCCCTATTCTAAAAGATGCTTGACCAAAATCATGTAGTACAATGTTTCTCAAACTGTGGGGTGCGCCCCCCTTGGAAGGCGTGATAACCCTGCAAGGGAAGGGGGCGAGCCAACTTAAAAGTCACAAACAAATGATTATTTAAAAGAATTATTAATTTTAGCTAAAAGTAAACATACAAAATATATTCAGACATAAAAAAATATATTACACATTTACACTGATATAAGACACTTAAAAATATATAAGTACTGCGCAATGTATTTTTTAATTAATTTAACAATACTAAGTTATTAATTACTCCTATGGGCTTCCCATGTATAAAATTGTATGCAAAAATTAGCACTTACCTTAATAATTTGTTTGGTCTATAATTAATACCTCAAATGCGGATTAAAATATTACGCAATCTCCCTAATGTCATCGTTTAATACATAGGCCAGCGAATGGGGTGTATACGGATGGGGGAAGGTAGAAAAGGGATAAATAAGCAAATCCTCTGAAATAATCCTTCACAAACACTGTCATAATGATTTTATTGCATTCCAAAGCCTTTGAAATAATTTTATGGAGAGCAGCTCACAGAAAAGATCGTATTTCTGAAAGACGTATATATACGTCTGGGGCTATCAGTGCACTGGTTGAGTGAGACGTAATATACACCGACGGCATTTAAGAGATTACAGTCGTGTTGAAAGTTTAGCATTAAAATATGGTATTATTTAATTCAATTCATTTTTATTGTATGGAGGGGGAACGATAAAATTTTTATAGATTATTGGGTCGCAAATATTGAAAGTTTGAGAAGCACTGTGATGTAGTCAGTGACTCGTCATGGCGTCGTATTTTGTAGGTTAATACCTTTAGTAACTGGCAATTGAAAAAAATGGCTTTCGTTTAACACTTAGTGTCAAATTCTCTGTTTATTTAGGAAAGAGTGCTACGGAAACATACGAAAGGACGAAACATTTATACGGCAGTGATACGTTGTCGTACACGTAAGATTTTGAGACATTTTATACGACCCGTAATCCAAAAGAATATCCTCAACGTGGAAATTACTAAAATCTCCACGCAAGTAGAATCCGCTCTGAAGAGAAGGTCATGCTAGGGGTGTTCATCGATATCCAGGACTTTGTGCATTTGAAATTTATCCCGGAAGAGTGCACTGTGAACAAAGATTTCTATTTAAACAATCTGAGTAGTTTGCATGATTCTATCCTAAATAAAAGGCCGAATTTGTGCTCTAAGTCCCTCCTCATCAATGACTTCCTTGCAAAAACGAAAAAACAACTGTTTTACCACATCTTCCTTAGCTCACTGATCTCACCCCCTGGAGCTTCAACCTATTTTCCTGAAATTTAATAATTCCAATCTGCAAATGAAGTTAAAATCGTAAAATTGCTGCTTTAAAGGATACGGTTAAAAATGTATTCCAGAAATGTTTCTATGAACTTTACAAGCGATGGCAGAAGTATGTTGTTGCTCAAGGGTCCTTATTCGAAAGGAGGCTATGTTTCAGTAATTTAATTAGCAATATATTTTAAGTTGTAGACTCAGTCCGGGAACATTTTAATCCTACCTTGAATAAATTTTAAGTCGAGATAATTCCCTAGAGTGTAATATTTACACGAAATCTTCAAATATAATAATAATTCTTCAACGAATAATCCTGTAGATGGTATCTGGATGACCCTAACTATGGGAAAATCATTAGGAAGATTAAAGAAGTTTTAATTATGATTAGGATTGCTGCGTTGCTTGTGAGATCACAAAGTATTGCTTTACCCACTTTGGAAAGGATTTCATACTACAGATACATCTGCCTGAGGTTTTTAATGTGCAACGACTGTTGTGGATGACAGATATATTGTCCTAGGGAAGACAGGGGATGGACTACTGGCAAAGGAAGAAACTGTGTTATATGCAAGAGACTACTAGACGAATGAAACGCTGCAGAGGTGTTCTTTATTTGTACGAAAACCAGGATGGTGTATCCATTAATAACTGTTCATCGAAGTACACTTTTTTTCAGTGCCTGAAAAACAATAACTGGATAGATCAGCAATGCAATTTTTTACGGTTAAGAGCAAATGTAGCACTGGATGTTAGAGCAAGAACTTCGTTTTTTTCCGTCCGCGTAGCTTATTATAAAAAATTATCAACAATTTAATTTCTTTACATGTAACGGAGATTTAAGAATAATAGGGGGTTTTCAACTTGCCATTAGTATTATTATTTTTCTTTTCTTAGAATGTCTGGAAAAAAGCTCAGTCTTCTGTAAAATATTCAAAAGCTTTGAATTTATTACAGAACCTACCATCTGAAAGCAGTTATGTACTAACAGATGATTCTTCAGATGAAGAAGTCCCAGCAAACAATCTATTAGAATTTTCGTTTGATTCTTAAGAGGACGATCAAGAGACTGAACAAGACTCAAGGTGCGATAGTTTATTTTTCAGAAAATACAGTGCTTCCATTTCCAGGATAATGTACTTTAAAAAACATTCAATCGAAATCTCGCTCAAAATGCACAACTTGTAATAAATTTTTGTGTTTTAATGGAAAAAATGTTTCTTTGAATATCATCAAATTAAGTTCATGAGTGTAAGACTTGCTTTTATGTGTAAAGAAGTAAATTTTTAAATTTTATAATTTTAAAAACTAAATAGTTAGTTCTGTAATATATTAATGTTCTCCGGTTACTTTGCATTATACAGAGTTAAAACTTCGTTAAAAACTCATTCGTTCATTTTGTATAATGAGAAAATTTTAAGCCTCCATGCACTGACGGTACATTAAAGTACCAATTTAATTCATTAGCTCTAACAAATTAATTTCCTAAAGTTGAGTATTTTATTTATGTATATAACTTATTTTTCAATGTAGAGATACAAAAAAAATTACAGTAAATCATATTTCGGTAGATAAAGGTTGAAGCATTATTCTCATTTCTTACAAAAGGATAGAAAAAAACATGATCCGATTTATTTCAATCAAATAAAAAACTGTATCATTATCAACAGACATCCGTTATGTCTAACTATCCATTACGATTTATATCATAAACCCTGAAGAACTATTTATTTTCTAGTTATTAGAAGTCAGGGATTCCAAAAAAATGACTCAGGAGACTTATGCTCTGTTGAAATATTATTGAAGACAATCGCGGAAAATTAATCCATTATTTTTATAAGCAATGTTCAATTGCTGGCAATATTTTTTTCATATAAGATTACATCCAATCGAATTAAACAGTGATCAGATATTTGTTTTTATAATCATCTTAATTATATGCTCAGAAACTGAATGTAACAGCTGGGATTAAATTTAGATATCACCAAGAACAATTGTACTTTTTGTAAACACTAAAAATATCCTTCAATATATTTTTACAACAGAAAAAATATTTTGTATGATATCCATATATGTTAAAAAAATTTTATATTATATATAAATCAAGTTACCTAATTTATTATGAACTCTAGACGAAAATTGTTGAGTTTTATTTATTATTCGCATAAAATAGTTAGTAATTGTTTTATCTAAATCAATAAAAATTGATAATGCTAATTTTATCCAAAATAATAATAATAATTATTATTATTATTATTATTGAGATATGTGGATGAATTTTATTCCATCTATTAATTGATTTATATAAATAATAATGTAGTGAAAATTGTAAGTATATATACAGTGAAATACGTTTAATACGAAAACGCTTAAGACAAAATACCGGTTAACACGAAATAATACAAAAGTCCCGACAAAGTACTATGTATTTTCATGCATATTTTCTCTTAACACGAAACTAAAATCGCTTGACACAATAAGATTTTCCTTCTGAGAATGAACAAAATACGGAAAACCTCAACCTGGAATGGACTGTTCTATTTATCGGAAGAATTCATTGTAATAATGTGTGTATAGCCCTAATTATAGCAGACAAAGATATTTTGGAGTTCTTTCACAGCTAAATAATTTCATTGATGCAGATTTCGACGATGAAAATGAAATGAATGATGCAACTCCATATCCCACAATACCCGAAATGAGAAGTTTCATGAAAAGTTTGTGCAGTTATTTAGACACACACATTCCAATGGTGAAATGGATAACAAAATGGATAGCATCGAACAATTTGTTGAAAATTAGATTCTAGAAAAGCAATGCAAAGAAAAATACTAGGTTCTTTTTTAAAAATGCTATAAATGTTTTATTCTTCAAATAAATTTGAAATTTTGCATTTTAAATTTTTTAAAGTTTTTGTGAATGCTTTGTTTCATTAAATTTATTAAACATATGCATATATACATATCTATGTTAATAAAATAAACTATAATAAACTAAATTTTGTTGATGGATGTTTTTTTAATATCCTTTAACATTAAAAATATTTCAGTGCCTTCAGTTTCGTGTTAAGCGATTTTCACTGTATTAATGTTCATTAGTCCGGTTTCCGAAAGCCGTTTGTTAAAGTATCCGTTAATATGAAGAGCATAGACTCTCCAGTCTGATTAAATTCCTCCCTTTGAAGTGTTACAGAAACCGAAAAGATCATGAAGAAAATATGACTGATTATGGAAATAATAAGCCTTCGTATCGTAGTGTTGTGAGGTGAAATGAATTTTGAAATGTGTCACAGCTCCTCAGAGTGTGTCACTCCCACGGAGATCCAATAAGTGGAAGACATCATTTAAAAGGTAGTCTAATTAGGTAAAAAAAGGATTTTACCTAATTAGATGGAAGTGCTACTATCCAAGTGGTCAAGAATCAGACAAAGATATGGCAGTATGGGATAAAAAGATGTTGACGAAAAACACCACATGTCAATTGTGATAGCACGGTTACTGTTGTATCTGGCAACACATTCTTACCGCCAATGACCGAACTCTCAACACGCATACGCATAGAACTACAGCCGAACCTCTATTTAATGAAGTCACTCAATAAGGAAGAATAGTTCGTTTTGTGGAAAATTCGTTAAATAGAAATTCATCTTTTAATATACTTCAGATAAAAAAATTTTAAATTCATAAGCACTATATATTGCTAAAAAAGTAATTATTCACACATTTTTTTCCTTAATTTAATATCCATTTACTTTATAAATATTGTCCATCAAAAAGAAACCTGCAAGGAAAACAAGAAAAAGAAACATTGTCCAGGAGTACACTGTATTTTCAACTTTAAAAAAATAATTTTGTTTTAAAATTAATGAATTTTAAAGACTTTTACTGATTTCGCTATAAGTAGTTTTGAACGTACATTATTTTATAACCAATAATTTTAAGCACACATTACCACATGCGTCCTTTAACTTAGTTACAGATAAAATCTGTTAATTTTATCTGAATTTTTTTCTGAAAATTTAATACTATGTTACTGCTTTAGGTGTGTCAGGTACCTGGAAAAACCTGTTCAAGGCTATAAAAGGCTATATAGGCTTTGTTAAAAGAGATAAAAATTTAAGATATTCAAAAATATTTTATAAATAGCGAGAGAAAAAAATAGAATCACAAGAGAAAAAATTCGTTAAATGGAAAATGCACTTCGCTATTTAGAGGTGATTTTACGAAGAAAATAGTAGGATGTTATTGTTCACAATAAAAAGTTCACAAAATTGAAAAATTCGCTAAATTGAGGTTCGTAAAATGGAGATCCAGCTGTGTTTGTTTTGATTTTGTTTTTCTATTAGTAGTGGAAAAGATGCCTCAAAATTCGATGTAATATTTTTTGGTTGTCTTTAATCTTGTTTTTGTTAATGCTATGTTCTGTCTATTCTTGTAGTTGCAGTATTACGTCCAATTCAAGAATTTAAGTGAAAAATATATTCTACTCTTCTTGGATAACTGTTCTTTTTGAACAACGTTGTTTACAAAACTGCTTGGAGACCCGATCCTGATTCGAAGTTCTATAAAAAAAGGAGAAAAGATAAGTGAAATTTTTCTTTTTTTTCTTATTAGAAGAATTATAGAACATTTAGTTGATCTAGTAAAAGACTGAGTTGCGATAGTTACTGAATCAAACATGGGGCAACCGTGTAGAAAATTGATTAAACTTTTGAAAAATTAGAGGAAAAAAGTGAATTGAAAATTTAAATTATCCATGTATATTGGATTGATCAATATGATCCAGGAACTAAAGAGGTGAAGCAGAAAGAGAAGCACAGTACATTTTGCCTCCCCTTCTCATCCAAAGAAATCTGTGCAGAACTCGTCCAGGAAGACTATATATTTGTAACGAAGCATCGAGAACTATTGTAAAAAGCAATTGAATCCATTGAGAAATGGATACATCTTTCGAGGAGAGAAAATCAACGCCAAATGAAGATTCTAATTGGGCTTTTTAGTTTATGTTTTCAATTTGGAAGTGAAGGATGGCATATGGAGACTATAAAATTCAATGAGCGGGGATTAAAAGTGTTATGTCTGGAATATCTTTTCTCAGAAATAATTGGGTGTTTTATTTAAGACTTGAAGATGTTACGGAATATAAAAGTTAAATACCAAATAAGGAATTTTGTATCATATATTATTTAATTATATATATATATATATATATATATTTTTTTTTTTTTTTTTTTTTTTTTTTTTTTTTTTTTTTTTTTTTTTTTTTTTTTTTTTATATATATATTAATTTATATATATATATATATATATTACAAAAACATACAAAAATAGTTATAAACCTAAAATAACTATAGTCATGAAAGAATACAGTCTTAGCCACAAAAGTACTAGAGCAAACTCCTGGCCTTAGGAACCAGGATTGCAGGTTTAAACAAAGGTTTTTCGGCCAGCCAACCTTTACTTGAACTCGTCAATGCTCTGGGTCATAGGGAAAGCAAGAAATTTCTAGAGAAATCTCTTAAATTATATCCCAAATATATATATATTTGGGAAAGTTGTTGTGTCACCTAACCAGTCAACCTAGAGAAAGGTCAGACCATTGCAAGTGCCTATCACTACATACTTTGAACTCAATATGTGATCTCTGATCAAGAAATGGCTCTATGTGGTCGCCAAAGACCCCTTGTTCTTACCGATAATTTCACTGATTACTTTTCCGGGGTGCGGGTGAGAAACTAATATATGCGTGGGTTTGAAATTGAAATTCATCCAACCTGTTCACCTGATCTTATTCCTAACAGTTTTTTTCTAATTTCCCAGAAGTAAAATCCCACTGCTAAGTTATAAATTTCATGACATTTTTCAATGGGTGGTTCAGTAGCTTTGGAGGCAATCTGCTGATTTCCACTATCTCGAACTTCAAAAGGTACAAAAATGTTGGAGAAATGTGTATCAGTGGATGGTGAGTAGGCATTTGAATCTAAAGAATAACAAAAACTAATTAAATTGCTATTAAGATTATTCCAGACATAATAAGACCTTGCGGTATACCATCATTTGGGACTTAAAAATACCGATGCAAAAGGTTATCACTATAATTATATAATTCTCAATGCTCTTCTTTTTTAGCACCCTTTTATTAGCTTCACTTGTATGTAATGGAATCTCAAAACTCAATTTTTACCCACTTTAAAAGGTCAGATTAATTCAAAATTTTGCTCACTTGTCCGGAACAGATGGCAATACTATAATTTAATAATTTTGTTCCATCGCCCTGTTCAGGATCAGCAGGATTAACAATCTTCCATTTTCAGATCCCACCCCGCATCTGGCGACAAATTTCAGGTAACATATCCAGACTTGCGACTAACAGATTAAGTTACAACTTAGTTCGATTAACTATAAAAGGGAGGGTTTTTTTAAGCTATAATTTATTACAGAAAAGCCTATTTTTTTCGGATTTTAAGGATATTTAGCTCTTTCCTCATTTTATTTGTTTGAAATTTCGTATGTGAACCGACTGCGCAAAATTCTGAATTTATGAGATATTGTTGTATGTGTATGTATTTTTTAGATGTGTTTCACTTTTAAGAAAAGATCCAATATATTTTGACAAAAGAAGTAATTATGTATTACTTATAAGACATGTGTGAAAAGAACAAATGTAGTAAAAACCTTTATATACTTATACATTAGCTACTTTGTATATAAATTACTGTAGTCCTTTAGAAATGAAAAGAAAGTGGAAAGAAATAGTTTTTAATCTATTTTTGATAACTTATTTTAACGTGGATATAACTGGTGTCGGCGGGGTGTGACTATACTTCCAAATAGCAATTACAAAAAAAATGAGTAAATAAAAATATTCACTTACTGGGGGTTTTTTCCATAAAGAAAACATTTTAAGTTTTTTTACAATGCTTTTTTGCACGATTTCAATGTGCGCATCACTAGTCTATACGAGATCTCTCGCCACGTTCCATGGAAAATTGCAAGGTCAACAACCTGAATGACCAGTGTAATTCGACTTTTCATATCCTCGGTGTCACTAAATGAAGATTGGCAAACAAAGTTTTTACGTATATCCCTTCAAGAAATCCATAGGTGTTACAAATGGAGATCTTCCCAGGGTGTAATTCCTTAAAATTGGGGTGGATCCGAGCTAAATCGTACTGTCACCTGTGTGGTGCTCAAAGCTGCGGCTAACAACAGGTGTAAAAACTAGCCCTTCGCCACGATCAATTTCGTGGGCCTTGATCTGACATCGCTCAATCAGGTGGCATTTGCAACAACAATATAATTCTCAAGGAAGAACTGCGGCCGCGGAAGCCGAGTGATTATGGTCACGAATTTGTTGCTAGAGTGTTACGGGCTCGGTTCCTGGGGTCACTGAAATCACTCCAGGTAGAGAGGCTGATGCGTGTGAAATCTGTCGAGGATCAATGTCGTTAGTTATGAGAGGGGTAGATAAATAAAAGAGTATATATATATATATATATATATATATATATATATATATTAGCTCAGTTGTCATCCTCGTCATTTGTACTAGGCTCGAAATTATGAGGTTTCTTCCCCATAACCCTTCTGTTGCCTTGCAGTGAGCCGTTAATACGAATCTCACTCCCTTATGAAGGGAGAACAAGAAGAAATGCATTATTATAATAAAATGCCATTAGAAACTTTAAAGTTTATTATTATATAAAAAAACCAGTGAAATATAATTTTAATTTATTTTAGGTAGAAATTTACTTGAACGGTAACGCGTTTTGCATGCCAATGCATATTGAAAATCTATCTCTTTAAACTTTTCAATATGCATTGGCATGCAAAACGCGTTACCGTTCAAGTAAATTTCTACCTAAAATAAATTAAAATTATATTTCACTTGTTTTTTTTTTATATAATTTCCCTTTTTAATTATTACACTCAGTTGAATCTATGAAGCATTTAATAAGAAATTAAATAAAATACCTCTTTTAAAATTCATGTATATTTATTTTTATGATTTTAAATACATTCATACAAAAATAACATGTGATATATTGCATATATAAGTCATATAGTTTATCACAGCGTTTCAAGAGAAAGTTGGTTTTGAACAAATTGTTGTAGTAGGATTTTGATCTCATTGTTGTAGTATATTTTATCGATATTGTCATATGAACTTGTTGACATTGGTCCTTAGCTGAATTGGCAAAGCTGATCGATTGTTTTGACGACTATCCCGTTTTCCACATTTCTCTAACATTTAATACATCTTATTACGTGTTGCAGAGAATCTGGACCGTCAACTCTTTCCAACCACAATGATTCAGGACACATGGCATGTACTTCAAGCAGCAGGGAATGTTTTACTTATATATATCCCATTAGCGCGATGTCTGTTTTTTTTTTAGCTGCCAGAGAGGCAGCTATTTATATTATTTTTCTGCTCTGTATACTCCCAAATTACCAGCAAATTTAGTCATGTTTTCTTCTCCCTATGTTGTACACGAACAATAAATTAAGTTTTTATTTGCTTTGTTTCTTGGTGTTGCAACTTCAATGGCCAGCAGTATATTTTTTTTCTAATAAAGTACCTCCTCCTCTGAACTTGAAGGGTTTCACTAGTATATTCATATTAGTAGAGTCTGGATATTTCATTGATACCCATCTTGTTCTAGAACTGTTTATAATTTCAAAAAAGTCACTTATCATTTTTCTAATATCCAAAGATGCATAGTTGTTTCGAGATTATTTATAAATTCATCATGGCACTAAAAAATTCAGAACTGTAAACAGGGTTAGATAAAAGGCACACATATTAAAAATTCCTTTTTTCAGTTACAAAATTAATTTTCCTCGAATTCATGGTTGCTCATAAAGCCATGTATCATTTGTATGAACCCTTGGTTTCTGAATTTAAAACTAAAAAATATGAGCTTCTTTTTATTGATTCACAAGTCCCAATCTCCATATATATAAAGATTCCTTAAACACATTATAAAATAAATCTAAAATTGTAAACAGAAAAAAAAATATTTCTTAGGTAACTTTTCTCTCATGTATTGCTCCAGGTTAATTTTTCCTAAGGTGACTTTCATTTATATCTAGGAGGCATACCATGCATAAACGTATTACAATCAAGACAATATCCGATTATTTTTTCTCCGGCATTTCAGATATTCTTTTTCTCTCCCGGTATTGTAATATATGTAAAGAAATATAGCAAAACACAAAAAAGCTTTCAGTACAATTTGAGGCTTATATTCTTTGAATCTGAATTCCAGAAACAAAAATTTATTCAAAAATCTACAAGTCTCGACGAATTAAAAGTCCCTCTTACACTGAGAAGTAAAATGCACCCGACTAACTAACTATAAATGAAACATTTATTTTACTTTTTTAAAGCTGTTCAGTAGTTGTTTCAAAATATTGTCACCATTGTAGCCTATACCAGTGTTTCTCAAACTGTGGGGGGGGGGCGTGATAACCCTACGAGGGAGTACGAGTATGTTGAAAAGTGGAAAACAAAAGATTATTTTTAAAAAATTATAATTGACTGAAAGTAAACAAACAAACTACATTTTACATAATAAAAAAATACACATTTACATTGATATAATACACTTAAAAATATATCAGTACTGCGAAACGTATTTTATAATTAAATTAACAATACTAAGTTAAGCACAAGTTTATCAATTACCAGTGACCCTTTAGGCTTGTCATGAATAAAATTTACTGCAAAATTTAACACTTATCTCAATCCCTCAAATGTGGTTAAGAAATTACGTGATTCGTCCCCCCAATGCCACCATTTAACACGTAGACGAGAGTATGTGTTGCATTGGGGGGGGGGGTGACAGAAAATTAATAAATAACCAAATCCTCTGAAATTAGTAAATCCTTTACAAACAGAGAGATTGCCAAGTTCCTTTTATTGCATTCCAAGGCCTTAGGAATAATTTTATGGACAGTTTATAAGAAATATTGTACTTCTGAAAGACGTATATATACGTCCGGAGCAATTAACGCACTGTCTGAGCGAGACGTTTATATACGCTGATGGCACAAAAGAAATTAAAATCATTTTTTAGGTTCAACGCGTCTCTGTGTATTCTTATTGAATTCAGTACATTGTTATTGTAAGGAGGGGAAGGGAGGCGCGATGAAAATTATGACTGAATATTGGGTCGCAAGTAGTGAAAGTATGAGAAACACTAGCCTAGACGTTACAGTTGCTAACTTGTGGCCAACACTGTACCAATCGAGTCGTGGATTTAAATTATGATGTGTGGGGCAAATTCACACCATATAGATGGGATAGGGCTCATTAAATCTATTGGGATTCACGTGGCATGGAGGGAAAGTTTGGAAAACAATATAATAGTTTAAATATTGTGTTCTTGTTTCTACATCATATTTCAAAATTACAAGGCTCATATTCAGTAGTTCCCGTATTACTTCGTGCTGATAAATGATCAATCAATAAATTCCTTTGCTTTTTAAGCGTTAAAATAAAATTCTCTTTCACTGTTCCTCCATTTTCCGAAAACAAATTCTTATATCCTAAAAAGTTGATAAACATAAATACGTAATGATCTTGCAGAAGCAGTTAATATATTTATAGAAACAAAAAAAAGTAATAGTTAAATTCTTTTGGGATATGTATTGCGTCCATATCTTTTATCAGTCTATGCAGAAGCATTAGAAGAGTGTTCATCCATCATTATCCAGGAGTTCCTCAACAATAAACAACCTTATGTGTCAATGCCAGCCTTTGAATAACAAGACACCTATCATATTGGAAGACAGATTGTTAATTCCACTGGGAATACACCGCATTCAAAAAGGATTTGATTTATAAATGGGACATTATGTGATTAGTGGATAAAAAAAATGAGAGAGAGAAGTGTTGATATTATGTTCGTAAATATTCTGAATGTTTGGGAGTTTTTAAGACATCGAATTGTATTTATGGAGTAAAAAATAGGAATTTGATCGAATTTAAGCAACAATTGACTTCGACCATTATTTATCAAAAGACGTAGTAGCGAATCAAAGGTCGCAGGTGAAGTTTGGGTCTCTGAATGAAAATACATTGTTATAAAAATAAATAAAGCTGTTTGTTTATCAGTTTACTGTCAAGCAAGATTATAAACCGAGGCAGCAGTCTAATTACATGATACCCTAAATTCCTGATACAAATAATTAAACTCTTAAAAATCTCACTATAGTAGCAGCATAACGACTAACTCTAACCCTCACTATTCTAGGGTTTAAATAGTACTCACATTAGCATAAAATCAAGTTCTCTCAATGAAACGTGGGCTTAAACTCAAACAGTTAAAAAATTATTTCTCCTCTAGACGATTAGAAAAAGACGCGAATAGAACCCAAATAGAACCTTTTAAGTCGAAGAGGTAATGAATCGGCTTACAGTAAAAGTTTGGGCGAAAGTAAATTATACAAAAAGAAAATATTTAAAGTTTTATCGTTTTTAATAACAATAATGTTTTTAGGCGAACTGATTTACTTTAACTAAGTTTCCATCTGAAAATTTGTTAAATAAAGATTTCACAAATTCTTAGAAGCAACTAAGAAAAGAATGAAAATAAAATACAACAATTCTGTTCTTAATGTAAAAAAAATATATATTACTTATTTTCGCTAACTTTTCAGTAAAAGATTAGAAACGAAATGACTTGTCAATTAGAACCAGTTTTGACTATTTCTCCCAGTTAATCATCACTTATTCAAGTAATTGTACAATTCCTTTAATCTGCATGTAGTCCGATGTGAGGTACTATTTTTTTTGGTCGGATGGAACTGTAAATTGTAAAAATAATATATAACTATAAAATTTTTATAATCCCATTTTTATGAAGAATAAATTAAATTTTTCAATCACATTAAAAATTATTTTGTTCTATTTAAAAATTAAATTTTTGATAGGATTATAAACAATAAAGTGTATATAAGATTGGATGCTTAATTAGGTATTTTATATAAGTATGAGAATAAAAATTATAACAGAAATAAAAAATACAATATCTCTTCAAGACCCTTTTAGTTTTTTTCACCACTCATTCTTCATATTATAAAATGCTTAATAACTCCCTAGTGCGTAAATCATCAAAATTTCAAGAATTAATTAAAATTTAATAATTTTTTAAGAAACTTGTCTAAAAATTTAAATTGCCAATGTACAAGTAAGTTTTATCAAGATTGTGTTTTTATGGTGCTCAAATGTTTGCAAATTATTTATTGAAAGTATTGTTTATCACTGGCCACTATTATTTTCATCTTTCTCGGATATGAATTGCGTGTTGAAATTACACATGACTGCTCTTTTGAAGCTTTCCAAGAATCAACTGATTTTCTACGTTTCTAGTAAGAGCGGATACTCAGTTCAGACAGGTCATGAGTCATTGATCGAAACGTTTACAAGTCTACAGAAGCAATGTCTGAAAAAATACAGCGGATGAGGAAGGATATTCTTTTCACACACAAAAATTTCAAAATACTTTTTGATTTACATTAAGGTGATGATGATGGTGCTGTAAAGTCCTCTTTCTCTGACCATTAATCCTTAAATGCATCATTTGCAGTTCATTCAATTTTAGCAGTTCGTAATACACGGTAGGGTCAAAAAGTTCCCAAAATAGGTCAATTACAAATTATTGAAACAAAGATCTTTAATCTTATAAGATCTTAAGATTTTTCTTAAAGATTTTTATCTTAAAGATTTTTAATCTTATAAGATTTTAAATTACTGTCCTCTCGCATCCACACAATTGTTCCAACTTTCGTATAATTGTTCAAAACACTCTAGGGTCCTTTTTTCTAAGAGAGAGATCCTTCAGTTGCTCTGTAACATTTACCCACGGTTTTTTTATAAAAAGAAAATATCGTTCCCTTTACTTAACTGGCGTTTTGTTTGAGAGTTGTTATGAAAGCACCTTGTCTCGCCTCCAGTCAAGAGTTTCTACAAGAAACTGTCATCTTCATCAGTCATGTCAATCAAAAATCTCTGAAAAATTTCCATTCCATTTTCTTTTGTTCAAGTGATAATATTTTTTGGAACCATGTGCAAACAAAACACGATGTTATTCATTTTCAAATCATCATGAAGAATGCTGTGAATATACTGCCGTGTAAAATTCGAAGTTCAGAAGCAAAAGCATCAATAGCAATTCCTCTGACCGCACATACGATTTCTCGAACGTGCTCATCATTCTCATCTGTGGTAGGAAAAGGGGGCGCCAGAGTCCGTATAAGTGTCCTCTTCAATGTTTGTGCGACCTTAACGTAAACGCTTATGTAACTCGCACACAGCCGTTTTTTTATGGCATCGCTGCCGTAGGCTTACTTCAGCATCTGGAGTTTCTCAGAAGGTGATTTATCGATAAAAAAAGCAGAATTTGATATTTTCTCTCTGCTCCAAAAAAGACGACATTTGAAAATCTGACAAATTAAAAATTCGCTCTGTCACAAATGATCTGTTGCAAACACCGACAGTACTAAAATGACAGTACAGAGGCTGTGTGTTTTCCATATTACTGCTTCCAACCTCCATAAAAGGCATATTTCACCTTCCTCATGTGTGAATGTAGGTGACTATTCTGGTAACTTTTCGTAGTTATAGACACAGCAGCTAATTGTACCGAATATAGATCATGGATATCCATAAATATGTGGCTTTTCACTGCGATATCTTTCACCTTAGATTGTCCAATGAAGTCACTTTTCATCATTAATTGCAATTCGATGCCAAAATTATTTTTATTAAACTATCCCCAATGAAAAATTACTTTTCTATGTATCTTAGCTTTAATACGTATGACACCCAATTTCCATGGCATTGGGTTTATTGTCATTCATTTGAGGCATTATGAAATTGCTTGTTGAGAAACTCCCTAATATTCTTCAGATTTGTCTTGATTTTGAGGTGAATCTTCGTTCAAAAAATGCCTCTAAACCTCCTTTTCTATCTTTTCTGCATCCTTTCAAGTTTTTCATTCTCTGTGTCAAAATTAACATTTAAAAATCCTCGTTTAAAACATACTTGTAACTTCACTATATTTATTGCTTTATGAAAACATTAGGTATTATTCGTCTTTTTTTCTTTCGAAAAAAATTCTAATTTTTTTAGCTCAATATTTTAAAAATAATAAAAATTAGAATTTTTTTCAACACTAATGATTGTTTCGGTTCTTTAATTTTTTTAATGTAGAAATATCATTAAAGATCCATCTTCTTTTAAAATAATTAAGAATGTATTTTTTGTGATGCAAATATGCTCTCCATCAAAACAGTAAATGCACCGTAATTATGTTTCTTGATAATGAAAAAGCACAAATAAAAAAGCAGCATTTACCTAAATTCTTCCAAATTAATGTTATTTTATTCTTGTACACGTTGTGTGTTTAAACTGTTTAAGTATTTTCAAAATCTATTCTGTTATTTGTAATAAATCTTTAATACGTTTCACTGAAATAGAAAATATTGGAACTAAAATATCATAACATATTAAATCAAGCGTCCAAATTTGGTAATCCGCCAATAGATGGTGCCACCATGAAATGACTCTCACATTTGGAGACTTCCTGTGCTGCCAAAACTAAGTTGCTAAAAGGCAGCCCATTTGGAAAAAAAAGGTATCATAACATTATATCAATAAGGAAAATTATTTTCCAGAACAATGCTAGAAGTAATTAGGGCTACATTTCCGCTTAGGCACGATAGGCACGTGCCTATGGCGCCAAAAATTTGGAGGAGCAAAAAAACTGGGTGGTGAAAAATGGAAAAATTTAAATTACGAGGAACCTAGTGAATCATGAGAAATGTATTTCTGTCCTTAGAGAGTTAAGATTGAAAAAAGATCTACTATGGGAAAAGAAAAGCTTAATAGTTTGACGTTGCTATGCCCTCAGAACGATATTACAAGGATGTTGATTACAATTATGTTATTAATAATTTCGCAATGATCAAAGCTCGATGAAAACCTTTGTTGTGCAAGTCTAATGAGAGTGACCAAGAAAAGTAAGGATGTTAAAAAGTAAAAGGTAGTAAAGTGATAAGCGATGAAAAGTTTAGTAATTAACAAGTTAAAAACAGTTCATACAATACTGTATCTGTATACTGTAATTTTTGCAAAAGGTGGGTGGGTGCTCCGTGATGCCGCCAAGTAAGAAATGAACAAGAGTGGCCAAACCATGCCATTATCTATTACCTTATGGCTGCTTGCTTGCCAGTTAAGGATACGGCTTGGCCATAGGTGGTGGCAATGGAAAAAGACTCTCCAAAGAGGAGAAACTAAGAATAAGAGAGTTAAGGGGGGAAATCCTTTTCAAACCAAAACGGGCAAGGTAAGAACTCAAGGAAAAGGCGCTCTTGAAATAGGGGAGGGAAGAGGCGTAACAGTTTGAAATGTCTAGGGCACCGGA
>BMAO01024150.1:0-17300 GCA_019973975.1 Trichonephila clavata
TTTGTGTTGAAAATATTTGAGTTTTGTTTCTAGTATTGAATTTAGTATTAAATTATCTTTAAAATGTATATAAAGTCTACATATTTTGTACAACGTAACACTTTCTATAAACATACATGCTTAAAAAACATTACAGTTTTAAAAAGTCTCCACTATTTTGTCCACCACTGTACATACATGAAGTATTTTTTCAAAATACGGTATAAAATTCAAATTTTCTGAAAAGTAATTTTAAAGGAATCTTAAAATATTCTGAATCAGAGGTTAAAATGAAATTTTTTCTAAACAATTTTGTGACCCATTAATATACAGTAAAACTACTATAAAACGATGTTCTTTTTCATTACATTCTGAATTTATATCTGAGATTAGAATTTTGAATTTGTTGACTGAATTTCTTTTTCGCTGAATATGTGCAAAAAGCCTTTTATGAACAAAAGTACCTCGACTGATTTTATGAAAAATATGAAAACTTTATTCTACAAATGGAACTCCTTTGAGCTCTTCGCTGATCGTTCACTCACTAGAGAGAAAATGCCAATTCCAATTTTCGAACGTCACTAAGGTATCAATTCCACCTTTTCAAATTGTACCCTTCACAACTTCCTTATGTTTTTCACCTATGAAATTCGTTTGCTTAAGGGAGGATTACGGAACGTCAAAAGTAACGAAAGTCTTGCCATTTTTAAAATGACTTTTACGTACTTTTTTATTTGAAATACATTTCAAGTATCAAATAAACAATCTCCTTTGAGAGGGAATTCGTGATTTCTCGTTGGTTGGCGATACAAGAGAATCAGTCGTCAGAAGGAAGGATTTGTATCAAAAGAAAATTCTCAGAAGAGGAATGCTGAAAAATTGAATAAAAGCAGCACATCAGAATTGAATATGATAGGTAAAGATGAGAAGTGGTGTTTAAATTTCTGGGAAAAGCTATTTCTCTAAAATAAGTTTAGAGTAATAGCTATTTTACTATATAGTATTAGTTTAGAGTAATACTATTTTAATTCTGAAATGATATCTAGTCTTTTCTGTGAGGATCCCCCCCCCCTCCGCAAAAAAAGGCTAGCTAATTAATAGTTGGATAAAAATTATATATTCAATATCGTACATTATCTTCATTTTATTATATAATGCGCACAATTTTTAATACTTTTATTGAATAAACAAATTACATCTTTTTTAACACCCTTTTATAAGCTTCACTTGTACCTAACGGAATCTTTGAATTCAATTTTACACACTTTAAAAGTCAGATTAATTCGAAATTTTGCTCACCTGTCCAGGACCGATGACAATACAGTAATTTAATAGTTTTATTCCATTGTCCTTATGAAGATCATCAGGATTAACGATTTCCTATTTTAAAATCCCATACCGCATCCGGCGACAAATTTCCGATCCCTTTTCCAGATTTTGCAATCAATTTCAGATTTGGCGACTAAAAGATTAAGATACAACATAGTTCGATTAACTATAAAAAAGTTTTTTTTGTTTCTTTAAATTATAATTTTTTTTTATAAAAATAAATGAGTCCTTCATCAGCACTTAAAAATATTGAAAGCATTAATATTGCTTTTTAAAACTTAAATTATGAGATAAAAGGCATTAATTCTTTGCCTATGGCAGCGTTTTTCAAACTGGGAGGCATGTCTCTTAGGGAGTTATGTATAACTCTACGAGGGGGTACGAGCATATTGAAAAGACGAAAACGAAAGATTATTAAAAGCAATTATTATTAAACTACTGAAAGAAAGCAAACATAATACATTCTGACATAATAAAAAATGAAATACCAATATACACTGATATAATACCCTTATAAATGCATCAGTAGTGCACAATGCATTTTACAGTTAATTTAACGATACAAAGTAAAAACAAGTTTAATAATTACCAGACCACATTGTGGTTTGTCATATATAAAATTGCACTGGTGTCCAAAAGCTAATCATAATTGATAATTATGTGAATAAAGAAGGAACTGTAAATCAGAATGGTGGGAAACATGATATGCGAATGCAAATGGTCATAAAATAAGGAAGCAAACCAAAAGAATGATAATAATTAATTTTATTATCAAAGTAGCAGCTTGAAAGAAAACTGAGCATAGCAAGGATTCACACTTTAAAGAAAAAAAATGAAAGAAAACATTAAATAAATAATGATGCTGCAGTTTAATAAGGCGTGTAGTCACCTCTGACAGCCAGGCACCCTGCACAGCGATTTACCATACTTGCTATGAGATGATGAATGAGTGTGGGGCTCAAACGGTTCAAGCTTCTTGGAGAGCTCTCTTCAGTTCTTAAGGAGCTTGGTGGGGGCGAAAGGGCTGCAATTGTGTCTCCGAGCATATTCATACATGCTCGATAGGATTTAAATCAGAGGAGTTCGCAGCCACGACATGCGCTGAGATGTTTTCGTTTCAAGGAAGTATCAATCAGCTCGTGTGACATGGCGCATTATCATCCATGAATAGTGAAGTCAGGATCGACAGCCACTCGAAACAAGCGAAACATAAGCTCAAGATCTTCGTTCGCTGTATCTTTGAGATGTCACAGACACCTGTCAAAGAAATGGAGGTCTGTGCGGCGTCCATCATGATGCCTGCCATATCATTACTCCCCTTGATGGAAAATGGTGTCTTTCCGTTATGTTTCTTGGTTCAAAAGGTGTTCCACGTTCTCTCCATATCGTTACCCGCCGAGAAACACTATCTCAGATTAAACCGGGACTCGTCACTGAGACAATATGGCCACTTCCCACACTTTCAATGTTGATGTTTCAAACTCCAGTTCAAACGAGCGCGTTTATGCGCAGACGTGAGGGGAATGCAAACTGCTGGTCTTCTGGCATACAGGCAGCATGATTGAAGTCTCCTGTAAACAGTTTGTCTCGAAATTCATATTCCTGTGGCGACTGTGAGCGCGAACCAGTGATCTGGCAGTACTGCCCCTCTGACGTCGCTCGTTATTACCAGATATCGGTCTTGGCGAGGGGTTGTGACTCTTGGTCCACCTGATACTGGTTGTCGGGTAACATCTCCCGTTCTTTGAAACTTCTGCCACAGTCTTGAGATCCACAGACTGGTCCACATTCAGAATTCCAGACACTTCGGTTTGTGATCGTGAGGATTTCCAGCATTCCAACGATTCTTCATTTCGTAAACATGTCCAATTGGCGTCTTTGTGCGCTCATTCACCTTTGTTTGACGGTTAACAACGTTCCGTTCACACAGCAGTTGCACGAAACTGGTCTGAACTGCCTATGCTGCGTGTATCGGTTTTCTCCGCGTTCCGACATGCACCGGTGTTTCGCGCAGGACGTAGTTGACTGAAAATTTTGCATAAACCCAATGTTTCTTCTTCACCCAATTAATATCCGCAGAAATTTGGAATAATTTTACGAATATTTTCTCATGTTTTTTCGCATTTTACGATTTATGCTTAACTTTTGGACACCAGTGTATATAAAAAAATAACACTTATCTTGATAATTGGTACGATTTATTACTAGTCCCTTAATTGCCGATTTAATGTTACGCGATTCACTCTCCCAATGTCACCATTTTTCTACGTAGACACGTATGTGATGTATTGGTGTGGTGGTGGTGGTGGTTGGTGTGTGTGTGTGGAGAGAAAGACTATTATAATAAGTAAATCCTCTGAAATAAGTAAATCCTTCGCAAACACTGTCAAAGTCTTTTTATTGGATTCCACAGCTTCCGGATTAATTTTATGTGGAAAGCAGTGCACAGAAAAGATCATACTTCGGAAAGTCATATAAACGACCGGAGTAAGTAATTCTTTGACTGAGAGAGAAATTTATATACACTGGTGACATTTAAAAGGTTAAGTCATATTGTAGCCTTAGTGTCAAATTATAGTATTATTGAATTTAATGCAATCGTTATTTGTTGAATGGGGTGGGTGATGAAAACTATGATTGTATATTGGGCTCAAGTATGTAAAATTAAAGAAGCACTAGCCTACAGGAATTAGGAAATTATAAAACAAGTTAAATAACAATATGCATGCCTCTTGTTTAAACATTTTATCCATTCAAATTCAAAAGAACAAAAAAAAAACTTACGTTTCCGCACAAGATACTTTAAATAGACTAATTTAAAAATCTTAATTATTGTATTTAAATTTAAAATTAAGATGTACAAAAGTCATTTGTAAACTTAATAATCATATGCTTACATAAATCCCAGTAGAATTATAATGAATATGTAATGATAATAGTCAAATTTTTTCTATTTTGAGAATATCGATATTTATATTATCAACTTAATTTAACTTCTTAATGGATCCCAATAACTTTGTTATATTTATCGAGTCGTCCACAGATATTGATGATGCAATGACCAATCAGTGAAAAGCTCCAACCTCCACCAATTGGATTGAAAAAAAGCTTTTTTTTTTGTCTTTTTGTGACGAAATAAAAATAAATAAAACTGCAGGAATAGTTCTTTGTTTTACAAACAAATGGCTTTACTAGGTTTCAAATTCTAGACTATGTAAAGCAGCAGAAAGGCAGATGTGCATCTGATAACAGTAGTCTATTGGGAAATTCATTACTAAATTATTGAGAAATGTTTTGAGGCAAACTGACAATCAAAACAATCAATTATCAGTGTTCATTCTTTATTTACACATCCCAATTGTAAACAAAATTTCAGCTAAGTAACTACTCAAGGGTTTCTGCCATTTAAAATCCCTTCGTCTCCTACCTCTTGCTCAATAGTTGTATCTGATTAATTCTCAACCATTCTGAAACTCATTTTGCTTAGCTAAATGTCTGTCTATTTCTGTTTTTTAGTCTCTCTTGCTCGACTTCTTGCCCTTGTCAAATTTTTGCTTACATTGAAAAGATGTTCGGTCTTCCATTCCTTTTACAATACAGTAGAGTCCCGAAATCTCGGCCCTTGCTAGGCAGAGAGTCAAGATAACTCAGCCACACCCTTGCTCGTCGAAAAATTAGATACTGAGCAAGACATTATGTCCGAGGCAGAAATTATTACTGCTGCCACAGACAATGAAAAAATGCAAGAAAATGACGAAGTCATTAAGGTTGAGAACACCGTACAAATTCATAAATATCTCATAATGAGGAACTAAAGGTTGACGAAACCACTCTTCAGTATTTTGAACAACAAAGTGCTTCAGTAACCAACTTACTGTTCCCTTGTCGTCTTCGTAATGAAGCTGCACAACGTAGAGTGTGATACGGAAGGCAAAAGGGCATTGCGCATTTCTTTAAAAGAAAGTAGCCATTTTTTGCAAAATCAGCTTCTTATTTTTCATTATAGACAGCTTTATGCCTTTGTAAAGTATTCTTCTGAGGTGTGTTTAATCAAGCAAATTACTGTATACTATGTATTCATGAATTTTCATTTTCATGCAGTAAATGCTCCTTGCCTTTAGAAAGTACGTACTTTTCATTGGTTTAAGGTTCTGGGGTAGTTTATTGTCTGTGTTTCTTTAAAGCAAAGGAAACACTGAAACTTATTCGTTTTAATCTCATTCTCGATAACCTGGTTTTTTAACAAACTCGGCCACCCTTTAGTCTACATTAGGCTAAGTTTTCGGGACTCTACTGTGTATTTCTAATTAGTTGTTATCTCTCTTTGTCTCTTTTCTTCCCTCACGAGGAAGGTTTTTTCTAATAATGGATCAGACATTTATTTTTCTCTTTCTGACCAAAAGCGGATAGCTCACTGGCGCTCGCTATTTATCTTATTTTAGTTTAACTATCAGTAGTCGAAGTTTTACGCAAAAATAGGACCTACATGAGATCTTTAAAAGTAGACATTATGCAGCATGCATTGTAAAATATTCATTCAAATGGAATTTGAAACAAATAAACGTGTTCTACTCACAGTCTCAAAACCCTAGGCACAAAACGGCTCGACCGATGGTCGCATTTCGATTAAATGAGTTCAATGATTGTTTATGCTATTATTCTTAGGCCTAGACATTGACAACGGTCATCACATAATAAGACAGTCTTACCACTTTTGCCAGTTGAACACTACAGTTTGAAATTCCCTGTATTTCGGAAGATAAGTACGGGAATAGTATTTGATCATAAAAATTATCTGGATCGTGATCTTAAGACAGAGTCAAGAACGAAACGAGGCCCTGGCCCAGTTAGCCCATGTCTTAAGAAGTCACTGCCTGCAACATCCTGTAATGTTCCCAGGCAGTAGAAAAGACAGCGCAATCAATGTTCAAAGTTTTTGCATGTGGATAATCTGTGCTCATACAGGTTTGTCCTACACAAATGTCTGGAAAGCAATGGAAACATCCTGGAACTATATTTATGTGAGTTGTTACATGATCATAAGTTTAAACCAGCATCACTCGTCAAGTTTCTGCGAATTAGGTATTCAATATCAGAGATCAACTCAACTTGGTTTCGCTCTGTTTTTTGGATGGAGGAAGCACATTTCACTCTGACTGGTAGTGTTGACATATATAGCTGTTATGTGTGGAGTACACATAAAATCCACATGCTGCTGTTCAAGAATCCCTGCTTAAGCCAAACGTGATCAGCTTAAGCAGAGATCCGGCTTGAAAAGTCCATGTTTTTTCTTCCGAAGAAGTACAGTATTGCAAAATTTCTATAAAAAGCATCATTTCAAAACTGAAAGAGCAACATGCACTATAAAGTCATCTTTATGCAAGATGGAAGAACACCATAGATCACTGTGCTTGTTGATTTTCTTCAATCGATTCTTACAACACACAAACACTCTCTCTGCCAGATCTTATCTGATATGGGTGTCCTTGAAGTCAATAGCGTACCAAGACAAACCGATATCATTGACAAGAATGAAAAATACTATAAAATGTGTCTGACTGCTGCAAGAAATGTTACTTAATGTGTTATGAATAGTATTGTCTCGTATAAAATTTCTGCAAGATGAACAGCACGTTGAATAGTTACAAGGTTGCTTGTAACATGTCAGAGGATTGCCACATGCACGCTTTTAAGCAAATAAAGAAATATTTAAATTTTTTTTTAATTAACTACAAAAATTCTGGATTATTTTTTATCTTTTGTTTTTATTTTTAATCGTTTGTGAATGTTTTAGTTTTTGAACATTTCTCGCTTTTGGTTCACATAGAATAAACTTAATAATAAAATTCACATTCAGCGTCTTACAAGGTCTGTTAAAAACTATCCGACCTTGAATTTTTTTCTGCGCACAGTACCGATTTTAAAACAGTGCTTTTGTGCGTTGTGGAAGGGTGATAATTTAATGCACATGCTTTTGAATTTTTCCTTTCGTTCCAGTGTACCATCCGTTTCCTACAGGCAGTCGAGTGAGATGCTGTTATACGTGTTCATCTGATTTTTTCTCGCCCTAAAGATGACTGAACGACTTGAAAAGGAGTACTGCATCAATTTTTTTTTGTCAAAAGCTTGATGATTTTCTACGTGATACAATTTATAAAAATTAGCATTTGGAGGCAATGACATGGGGGGAAGGGTCACATAAATTAAGGAGGTGTTTAACCGATACAAAAGTGGTTGCACAAGTCGGTAGAAAGCGACTAGCGTTCTGGGAAGTCACAAATCACTCGAAACGCAGCTGGTGTTGAAAAGGTGAACAATCTGATAATGAAAGATCGTCGTTTGACCATACAAGATATTTCTGAAAAAGTTGAGATCAGTACAGATTCTCCATATGCAATTTTAAGTGACTATGCACAGAGTGGCTGCGAAGATTGTTTCTAAGTTTCTGTCAGTGGCACAGAAAGAACTGCGTTTTACAGTTGCACAGGACCTACTGGACACTATCAAAGCTGAACTTAGATTATTGCGACTTCTTGCTGTTCTTGAAAATAAAAATGCTATGAAAATGATCCCATTTTCAGAGTATAGACGAGATAATACAACACAATGGATGAGTTAAAGATCATTCCAAAAGAATCATTCTAAAAGTGTTTTCGGCATTGGAAGGATTTCTGGGCTAAGTGTGTGAAAGCCCAAAGGGCTTATTTTAATCTGATTAGAGAGAGAGGATCCTAATCCCGCAAATTAACTAAGATATTTTTTCTGGTCAAAGGTCTGATGCCTTTTGAAAAATTCTTGTATATTCTTGTTTAAAGAGTCTGAGACTCCGTTTCACGTAAATAGAATCTGATAGAAGAGAATCATTACAAAATGAAAAATGAAAAGTAAGAATGTATTTTTTCATTGAAAATAGATAGTTTATAAATATTTTGAAATATATTTGACGGACGCATTCATTGCAAGTTTCGATAAGAAATAGCATAATAATAATAATAATAATAATAATAAATATAATAATAATATACTGTATGCGGTTTTAGCTTTTTATACAAAATGTAGAAGTTAACATTCAGCGTAAAATAGGTTATATTGAAAATGATTAAATTAAATTATGTATTTATAAATAATTTTTAAATACAGTAGAATGTCGTTTATCCGAATCAATTGGGACAGGAAAACGTTCGGATACGCAAATGTTCGGATAATCGAAAACCGAATGCGATCCATTTAGTAAATCATACTGGACAATATACAAATATTGAAAATCATCATATGCGGGAAACTTGCTTGAAGAAAAAACAAAATAGGTGCCAAATGTCTCAATTTTACCTTGATTGTGGAAAATTATCACTTATTTTTCGCTGTACCATTGTACACCTTCGTTTTTTCACTGCAAAGTCTCCGATTAACTTCAGCATCAGTATTTGAGTAGGACAACACTGATTGTTGTTCGTACCAATCCATAGCTGTCTCTAACGCAGAAAAGCGTCAGATTTTGATCGACCCTTAGTACTTTTGTTGTTGTTATTGTCCTCGTCTTTATCCGTTTCATCTTCGACAGGGTTGGATTCTTCTTGCACGAAAGTCACAATCTCGTCATTATTTAGCATTTGAAATCCACAGTCTTCTGCATTGCACGCCATCCAGGTTTCTACATCAACAAAACTCAACTAAAGAGCACGTATACACCCCCTCACTTGGAAACAAACTTACCTAATATTCCGTTCAGATGTTTACCAAATCACACAACTGAAATTTCCCAAATATCCCTGACCTTGGGGTTTCCCGTCACTTTTGGCCTCACATGAAACAACTGTTGAGCATTGCACTGTTCGAAAACGTATCCGGACTTTGGTTCGGATGTTTGACGCTCCGGATAATAAACGTTCGGATAAACCACGTTCTACTGAAATAAAAAATATGAAATAACTGAATAAAATAAAGGGTACCGATTAGACTTATAATGGGAAATATTTTCAGATTGAATTAATTAGCGAAGCAGCTTTTAACAACGTCGCATTCTAAGGCATCAAGATCGTTTAATGTGCATCAGGCATTTTATACGGTGGACTTAAGAGGCATCAGGACTCCATTGCGCGTCACGACAACGTCAGCCACACGGGTTGGAAGAGATGTTCAATTCTAAACATTTTCTATTAGATTTTTCAAATCAGTATTTTTAATTGAAAATTCTTCCTAATACAGTTATATTATTTAAATAAACAAAATGCTTCTGGTTTTAGTGGTTTTCCTAACACTTAATTTTTTAAACGCATTTGAGATTTATATTGCTTTGCTGTCTTATTGAGTGAAACTATTTATAAATTGGTAAATATTAACGATGTAACTTTTATAAATACTTTTCATGAGTTATTGACTTTATGTAATTATTTCCTATACGTGAACAAATTTTCTTATTTCTTGCAAGAAAAAATTATTAACATCCCTATATATACACAGTTTTAAGTGCAATTACAGCTAAGTTAACAATTTTAAGTTTGATGAGAAAATATCACTGAAAAAAATACTGAATGATACTTTTTATAAAATTTTCTGAAAACTGCTAATAAATTCTAGATATAACTGTGAACAAAAATTTCCATTGTATATAAAGTAATTTATACTATTTATGAATATTAATAAGATTTTTAGCATTAATAATAACATATATTTATTTCAAATCCTCAGGATACATTAATAATTACCTAAACAAAAATTTAGCATGGCAGTAACAATGAGTACACGTACGAGTGCGAGTGAGTGAGTGAATATTAACGTCGCATTGCTCAGCTATACACGAGGGCTTTTGATGACGGTCGTTTTTAACCATGGTCAAGTGACACGGACGACACCTGAGCTGGCACCCCTCTCTCATAGTTACAACACCACACCAATGGGAGGACGTTTGAGCTCTCGACAGATTTAACGCTCCCCTACGCGGCGGGTCTTCAGAGGTACTGGGATTGAACTCATGACACGCTAGCCATGATCCGATGCTTAGACACTTGCTACCACGGTCACACACACACAAAAAAGCTTTTGCAGTAGAATGACTTTGATAATGTTTTTCTGTGTGTTACTGCATTCTTCCCTTTTTCTAAAAGTTATTTGTCCTGAATCAAGTGGTCTTGAATCGTATTTTGTAAGCGTGGTGCATTTAGTAATTGGAGATTGAAATAAATGACATTGGTCGAGCACATAATGACTTTCAAATTTTGTAGAGTGCTATAGAGATATACGAAACGTTGAAGCATATGGATTGCAGTGATAAATTATAGCAAACGCAAGCTTTTGAGTGATATTGACGTTTCATTGAAGGCAGGGAAAATGTCGAAGACGACAAACGCTCTGGACGTCCGAAGACTTTCCACACCAGTAGAAAACGTTTAAAAGGTTTCTGTGGGGTACATACGAACAGGCTTCAAAAAACGACATTGAAAAAAAAACTGTTTAGTCACATCCTCTTTACTTCCCTGATTTCGCTCCCTGCGGCTTCAGAATATTACCAGAACTGGCATGTCGCTTTCGCTAGCACGTCCATTCCAATCTGCAGAGGAAGTTAAAAGTGGATCACAGGATGAATTAAAAAACATGGCTAAAAATGGGATCCATAAATTATTAGACAAGCGATGGCAAAAATGTTTTGTTGCTCTCAAGGAATGATGCGTTTCATTAATTTAATTGGTAATATTTTTTTAAAGTTATACACTTAGTCAGGGAACTTTTCCATCCTGTGTGTGTGTGCCTCAAACTTATGAATTATTATAAAAAAAACAATTTTAATTAAAATCTTAAGCATTTTCTAATTATTTAAAAAATTTTTTTAAAAATATCAACATAAATTTATAAACACTGATATTATATTCTAGAAAATACGAGCAAATATATAATGAGTTCAATTCAGACCAACTAAGTATATATTATATAAAGTTTAAGTTCTCTAAATTTATCAATAAATGCAATATTTACTAACAAGGGGAGGGCACGACTAAGGAAATTCATTTGGGGACGAGACTGTATATAGTAGTAGTACTCCTCTTAGGTGTTTAACCCTCAATGTATTATCATCGAATGGCCAATCAATTTTGAGAAAATAGACTTCAAAATTCATGCTTAGTTTATATACAGTTAAATGTTCATTGACGTCAGAGTCGTAATAGCATGGTTGACATCATGCCTGCTTACTATGCGGCTGGCCAAGGTTCGAGGCATGTGATCAGTTTTGTTTGTTTTATTATTTTAATTAATTAAATTATTTTAACAGTTAAATACATTTACTAAAAAAAGGGTTATTAAATATTAAATGTTATTTTAGATAATTATTTTGGATTTTAAAAAAGTAAAATAAATTGTAATTATATAAATATTTATATTACATATAATCATTAATAAATAATATTTATTTATAATAATTTTAATTTTCTTATAAATATATTTGTAAAGTTATTTCATAAGCGCGCGCGTACCCACACACACTATATAATACATTTATAATATAAATAAAATCATACACACATATTAAATAATTGCAATTCTCATTCATGTGTGAAGCTTTGTCTCCTAAACTGCACCCGTGCAAACTGCATGCAAATATTGCACAGGATTATCTATGTTGCAGTTTTCCTTGCTTCTATTAAAATTTCATTAGAACTCATGCAGTGAACTTTAAAACAAGTGATACGGAGCGTAAAATCCTCACAATTCGCTCCAGTTACTCGAATAAAATGTTAGTCCTAATTTGTATAGAGCTTTGTACTGGTGCAAAGGGAGCTTTAAATTTACCCCCATTCCACCCCTTCCATGTTTTATAAATGCTCAAATTCTTCAGGGCGCATTCAGTAAATACCTTTATAATGAGAATGGAATTAGAAATCTTATAGTTAACATAAAATTAAGTTCTTGTATATGAGGTTTTTGATATTACTTTGCTTTATTCAGGTGTTCGATTATTGTTTATTTTAATTAAATATGAACAAATTTTTATTCTTAGAAAATTTTACTTCTATCGCACAAATTAGCTGTTTAACTGAAAATATTCTAATCCACCATACGCTCTATCATTTTTTAAAAAAAAGAACAACTATTATCTGATTTACACTGCTGTGAGCTTGCTAATGATTTTGACAAGTCATTTTGTTTAATGTATTCAAAGCAATCAATGAGTGAATTTTTTTTTTTAGAATAAGGGTAGTTGATAAAAAAGATTGACGAATGAGAGCACAGATGAAACAAAAAACCCGTTTAGCAGTTTGTCACAAAGTTTATATATTTGCGACCCAATATTCAAACATAATTTTTATCACGTTCCCCTATTTTGAAGCTAAAGCTACAATACGACTTTAACATCTTAAGTACCACCAGCGTATGCAACCGTCTCGCTCAGTCAAAGCATTGTTTGCCTCGGTCGTATATATACGTCTTTTCGAAGTACGATCTTTTCTGTGTATTGTTATCCATAAAATTATTTCGAAGGCTTTGGAATGCAATGAATTGATCTTAACAGTGTTTGCGCCTATGTAGAAAACGGTGGCATTGGGGATCGAATTGCGTAACTTTTCACCGGCTGTTATAAATAATTGATTAAAACCATACAAATTATCAAGATAAGGGTTAATTTTTGTATATAATTTTATATATGGCAAGCCCATAGGGTCTTTGGTAATTATTTATGTTGTTCTTAACTTAGTATTGTTAAATTAATTATAATATACATTGTGCAATACTGATACATTTATAAATGTATTATATCAGTTTAAATGTGCATTTTTTTATTACATCAGAATGTTTTTTTTGTTTCTTTACTTTCAGTAAACTAATAATTTTTTAAAAATAATGTTTAGTTTTCGACTTTTTATTATACTCATGCCCTCCTCGTTGTGTTATTCTGTCTCCCTAGAGGGCACCATGTCCCACAGTTTTAGAAACCCTGCCTTATACAGATGGACTTAAATGTCCTCCCGTTGGTGTGGTGCTGTAGTTAGGAGACGGGAGTGCCAGCTCATGTGTCGTCTGCGTCACTTGACCATGGTTCAAAATTACGCAGACCGTCGCCGAAAGCCCTCGTGTTACTGAACAGTGCGACGTTAATATTCACTTACTCATTCATTCATAATCAGATGTATGTTGATTTTCTTGTTGGTAAGTTTAACTGAAGAAAGATGAATGTTTTCCAAGGAGACGTTATGTCTTTTTTCGTATCGGTACTGTAATTAGATTCATTTTAAGCCAGAAGTTTTGATACTCTAGCACAAGGGTCAGTACACTTTTGAAGAGAAAACCCAAACAGTAACAAAACAATTAAGGTATTGAATGGCCATTAACAACGAACCATTACTACAAAGTGTTAGGAGGGGAAGGGGAGCCAACCCCGTTTGAGTTCATGGTCAAGTTTGTTGAACCCCCATTAACATTTTCATTTATAATATTTAAATAAAGGCCTTGCACAAAGTAACATTTCCCATTCCTTCCAAAACAAATAACTTTTGAAGATATTTATTTATTCTGTGGTTCAATGCAAACAAAAAACAGTGTCAAAATATCATAATATTGGAATTAAGATTCCAAGCTTAGTGAAAAAATATTCCTGCGAATAACATCGTTAGAACTTTATTCATTAAATTGCATGTCTACACTAATAATTGAAATTGACTTTAAACGTTCCTGCACATATCAAAGCTCTATCAATTCTCTTTTATTAAACTTTAAAGATTTTACAAAATACGGAATGTGTTTTTGTCACTTGTTTTGGAGGTTCATGTGTATTACTTGCTCATATACAAGAAGGTTTTCTAACTCATGTAGACAATTAGAGAATTGCCTTCCCATGATGGCATTTCTACCAATTAATTCTACCAACCTTTTACTGCTCAAGAACTAATTTTAATATTTTCACTGATTCTCAATAACGAACAATTTAATACATAACACTTAAGCCAGTCAAACATTTAATTTTAGACGGAAATAAGATAAATCTTTTCAATAGATAACTGCAAAGGAGAGAAAGAATGCAAAATGATAATATTTAGTAGATATAATTATTTTTTAAAATTTATATATATAGAAAGTGAAGAGCGACAACCATCTTTTCCAGGGTTGGACACCTTTTTGGGGAAGTGTGCCACTCTTAGATGAAACAAATAATTATGCGTGCCACTTCAACTTTTTCATCAAACATGGAAAAGTGAAAAAATACTATTTATAATCTTATTATGGAATTTTACTCAAATAGCACATTTTTTTAATGCAAGCCTTTGTACTCGAAATTTAAAAATAATTTAATAAATAAGATGAAAGTACAAACTTAGGTTTTATAGTTAATTAACTTTTTACAAGCTGAATCAATTAGGTTAGGCATAAAATAAAAATGAGTAACTCGAATGATTTCATTCAAAATAATTATTAAAGCTCAGTATCTACATAATGTGCATATTGAATTATAACTTTTTTTCCCCAAGTTATCTACATTAGTATTAGCTCTTACAGATGCTAACAAAATTAGGTTATTAAAGGTGCACATTAGCTAGTTTTAAAGCATAGCAGAAAACATTTATTCATAAACCTATTTTGATCCAAATTTTGAGGTTTTTTGTCTCAGACAACCCCATTTTATAAAAATGTAAGAAATGGTTATTTTTTTATTATGTTTTCAATTTTTTAAAAAATTTTTCTTTAAGTCTTCGCTTGTCACTATTACAATTCCATCGTACCACATTGTGGCACGCGTGCTGGGGGTTGGCCACCCTTGATCCATACAAAGAAACGCGGTTTGTCGACTTCTGCAGTAGCAAATTCTTGGACTGCAATCTTCAGATATTTCGTTTACGTTAATTGCCTTACTCTGCATTTAATACAAACAATTTAGTTGTTTTAAAGAAAATAAACTTAATATTAAAAATACTTCCGAAATAATTGAAATCTAAAATATCCTTTGCATATATACAGTTAATGTTGCAACACAATGATTAATATGTAATCATCAAAAATATAGAAAAAAAATAATAATTCTTTAACAACTAAAAATTCTAAAATGATCTGGAAAAATAATATAGCGCAGTTTATTACTCAAAGTAAATAAAATATGTATGCGCTGTTTTAATATTAATCTTATTGTTTCCATTAAGTAATTAAAATACCATACTAACCAGAAACTAATTTTTTTTAAAATTAATAATTATATAACCTAAGAATATATATATATATATATTACATCATTAAATTCAATTGGAAAAAACATATTTATAATTAATATAAGATAAATTTTTCTCAACCTTCTAATTTTCTAATGTATATATCAAACCAAATAACATATTATTTATATTTATATACATTTGAAAATAATCATTTTATTTTGTGCTATAAAAATTACGCTTAATCTTAATTTTTGCAAAAAGCCCTTGTAGACTTTCATTACTTTTCTCCTACATCCGAATTATTTCCCGCAATAATTCATTATAACAACACACAGAAAAAAGTTCCAGAACACTAACAAGAAATATTACTTCCTAATTCAATTATTCTTATTTAGAATGTCGATTAAAGCCGCCGAAGAAAGAAATGGAGGCATCTTAATTAATAACTCAACTAAGAGTTTTGTTGTTCTTTTGCTGCCTCCCGAAGTCGATATTTATGTCAGAAATAATAAATGCGCAATCAAGAAAACAAAAACGAAAACACGGAATTTTTCCTCGGTAAACGCAGTCATTAATAATACAGAAGTAATTTAAGAAGTATTTCAAGTAAAAGTCCGAGGAAACCCTTCAATTTGTGGTTAGTTTTAATTATTTTTATTTGCCCAATTATTTTTTTATTTTTACTGCTACTTCAAAATATATCCTTTGAAGTACTTTTGAGAATATGAGATTTTACCATGATAAATTTAAAAAAAATTAATTGAATTTATTTTTTTAAATTTGCAATACTGCAGAATAAATACATTTAATAAATGAAATTTTTGAATACTTTTTTTACACTCATATGTATAAATCTATGGTGATTGTTTTAATGAATAATATTATTTAACTAATAAATTTTAAGTGAAAGTATTTTGTGATAAAATAATAATTCAACCTTTCATTCCTTTCAGTCGGTCGATAAATGAGCACCAAGCTTGCTTGGAAACTTAACACTGGGGGTTTTCGCGTCACACTGATCCCATGATCGGAACATCTGTTCATGCACCTTAGGGCCCAAGGCCACGTGTACTGACTGATATGGGCACAGTAGGCCTTGGTTCTCATGGGCTTTTGCACCACTTAGTTATTTAAGTTCCTCTATTACGAAAAGTGCAGCGATCTGAACATTTTTATCTCGCATTGAGTGTATTCACTTCAAAACTACCTCGTCGACTCTTTATAGAGACATGTTTTTAAACGTTTTGAACAAGAATTCGATGAATCATAATTTTGTAACTTATCTCGATTTTTTATGACAGTTGATAAGCTATTTGGAGAAATACCAAGTTTTAAAGCAATATCCTTCATCTTGACGCCTTTATCCACTTCCTGAAGAATTAAATTTTTGTGTTTAATGCTCAAACATTTACGCTTTGACAAGCTACAAGAAACGAAGTTACCAATACGACTGATCAACACTACAAATGAACAGAGGCTAATTCTAGGACACAGGGACACGAGACAACTCCACTGAGGATGAAAGGGGATATCGAAGATGTTTCTAGAGAACTGGACAAGAAGGGAGGTTGATAAAGTTTGCACTTCTTGGATGAAAGGCCCGCAACTATAATTCTCTTGGCGATTTAGGTCCCTAATAAAACCTACTTGAGATTTATAACCATCATAAAATGTGCTAAATAAGAAAATAACTTGATATGTCCAAAAAAACGTTAAAAATAGGGAGAGAAAAAATTGAATCACAAGAAAAAAGTTCATTATATAGAAAATGCACTTCGCTTTATTTTGCAAAGAAAATCGTGAAATGTTCTTGGTTCCAGGAAAAAGTTCACTACATAGAAAATTCGCAACATAGAAATTCGA